>BQNB010069625.1:0-33421 GCA_026074375.1 Tanacetum coccineum | reverse complement strand
CAAACCCAGGTACAACTTGGTGGTCGTCCCATACCTTCTCCCCTGCAAAACCACTTCTCTTACCCTAGCCAAAATCATTTCATCCACCCTACTACTTCCCCCCCAGCTGTATAAAGTCCATGTTGGCAATCCCTCTCCATTCCCAAAGCATTTCGATGGCTGAGATTTGTCTCCAAAGAAGCTCAAAAGAAATCAAAGGCTGGGATTTGCTTTAGATCCCCCTCACACAACAAGCACACTTTGTTTTTATCTCTACAAAGAAGCACAAGCTGCAAGTCCAAGACTTCGGCTATAAATAGAGCTTTTTGTAAGCCTTTGAGGCAATCTAGTTAGTTTTTAATTTTTAATATAACTTAGCTTATTTTCAGTTATTTACAGCTTTTACTTTTAGCTTTGTAATACTTTCAAGTTTTAATGCAAATTTGAGTTTTTAAGTCAATTTACAATACCCGTGTTAAGTTTCTTAATCATATTGTTTTGTGTTCAAAAGCTCTCAATACAGCTTGTTTACAAACTGTTTTAACTAAGTGAACCTAAAAAGTTAATTAGTTAAGAGAATATCACACCAATCACTCTCAAATATACCTCAGCTTAAATACAAACAGCTTTATGTTATGGATGATAAGCCAGTTCTAGGATGGGCCATATGAACTCTCACCTAGCTTGTTTAATTAATACATGACTATAGCTGTGTAGATTCTTTGTTTGACCCTGTTTTTGAGCCAAGGGTTGTTGTTAGTTTCATCTTTTTTTGTTTTCTTATTGATTGTAAACTGCTCAATTGTGCTTTTAGTCAGTATGTTTGGTGCTTATTTTGCTTAGTACTGTTAGTTCATTTGTTAAAACTGATAGTTATAAGTTAACACTGCTAGGCCATTTCAGTTTATTTAAGTGCTTATTATTAATTGAAATTTGCTTATAAGTATTTTACTTTGTTATTTGATAATCTGTTTTAAATTAGTTTGAACTAAAAATGATTTTGGAAATGTATTAAAGGCTGTTTTGAACAAGCAGTACTAACTCCAAGTTAGTACTGCTAGTTGATTTTAGGGAACAAGTGCGAACTTCAACACTAGCAGTAACTAACGTTAAATTAGTACTGTAGTTATTTTCATTAATACTTTAGGTTCATTTAGCTTATCAGCTTATTAACTCTGCTTATTAAAGATTTCCTTAGCTTTTTAGAGTATATTAATAAGTATAAAAAGAATCAATGTCGACCATTTTTCCTTACTTTCTTAGGGGTAAGCTTATTTAAGCTTATTTTCCTTGTTCAAGAGTATGTTTAAGGGGTTTATCAGTTTAAGTTTTTTAGCTAATAACAATTAGTTTATTCTAGTTGCTTATTCCAATTACTAAGTGCTTATTAAAAGGTTAGGTGAACTTCTGTTTAGCCTTGTTTGCTTTATTTATTATTTCTGTAAAGTCTTGTAGCACAAGCAGTAGCTAACCTTAAGCTAACAGTACTAACTTTAGCCTAGCAGTACTAACTCCAAGTTAGTACTGGTAGTTAAAACTGTTAGTACTGTTGTTGGTACTGTTGTGTTTATCTTGTTTAATTTAGCTTAATTGCTTTTTGTATTTGCTTATTTAGAGTTAGTTTAGCTTATTTTATTTGTCTTAAGTTTATTTGAGCTTATTCGTGCCTTAGTGTAGAAGTTTTAAGCGTTTTTGCCTTTTCTAGTTTTGATTCTTGTTCCAGCTTATTCTCTTTGCTATTTTTATGTGCTTTTGCTTATTTTTATCAGTTTCTGTGCCCATTCATTCCTTGTGACATTCAAACACAAATCATCAATCGTCTTGCGATTTTCCATCTCTAGCCTCGTTGGGACATAACGACCCGGGAACACTCTATACTGCTTCCGGTTTTCTTGGTCTCGCGGATTCTGATCCTTTGTTGTATTTATTATTATATATAGATAGATTTAAAGGGTTAGTTCGCGCGAGTCAGGAGCACCGCCTCTCACCACTACCATTAAATCAGGGCCGACAGTGAATAATGATTTCTACCACTAGCCTTTCATATTTAAGGAAACAGAAAGAGATGTGTGAGATTTGATAGCCTCCTCGTTTTCCAAACGAATGCGCGTCTATAACAGGCCAATGCACCTAAGTTACCAACTAACCTACGACTATGATGGCACTGACTGATCCAGATGATCACCTGACGGTCTTCATGGGAACGATGAACGTAAACAAGCTCCCAAAGCCCGCGTGGTGTAGATTCTTTCACATCACATTATGTGGGGCGGCGAGATTTTGGTACGATAACTTCACGCCAGGAAGCATTGATGGTTTACACCAATTGAAGGACAAGTTCAGGGCAAACTTTTTGCAACAATAAAGGTTCCAGAAGACCCAGGCAGAGATCCTAGGCATACAGCAACGACCTGATGAATCATTGAAAGAGTACGTAGCTCGGTTCAGCAAGGAGACCTTGCATATGGCCGATCGGTCTGATATCATGGTATCCAGAGCATTCATCAGCGGACTGCGCCCGGGGCGCTTGTTTAAAGACTTGATCGCAAAGCCGCCGACATCGCTTGAGGATTTGTTCACACAGACCCCCAACTTTATACGAGCCAAACACGCAAACAATGAGAATTGTCTTCGAGAACCACGCCGTGAAATAAAACAACACGTGACATATAGAGACCTCCCGTAAAGACAAAAAGACAAACATATTTCCAGGCCGGTTGGCTGACATATGGAAAGTCATAGGGTTCAACACGACACTTTCACCCCATTAATAAAATCCCCTGCAAAAATACTGGCTACCTCCAAAGGAATGGAAATCCTTCAACCACCGCTTAAAATGTTTGCTCCTGCTAACAAAAGAGACCGAACGAGGTACTAAACGAATGTCCACGAAGAATCACGATCATGAGAACAATGAATTTTTCATAGATCTACCAGAAAAAGAATATGAAGCCTTGTCATCAAAGGGACGGCTTAGCCCACCTGGCCAGAGGAGGCAAAGTTTATAACACAACGCCAAGAAAACCTAATCGTGTCCAGAGCAAAAGACACATTGACCCACAAACAGAATGGAACAGAAAGGGCACACTAAATGCCAAGACAAAGAACCGAGATCCATATGTTCCTGTTGTAGACGCAGGACAAAGGAAGTCTAGGTTTTCATTCCATAACATCACATTCTCCAAAGACGACCCGATCCCAGAACACTACACTGGTGAGGACCCATTGATTATCTCGGCAGATGTAGGAACTACACAAATCCACAAAATATACGTAGATGGAGGTATCTCCACAGAAATCATGTACGAACATTGCTTCGAACAACTCACATCATAAGAGAAAAAAGGAATAAAGCCACCGACAGCTTCGCTCGTCGGATTCGCCGGTCAGATATCATGGCCTTTAGGACTCATAACATTGCCATTCACCCTGTACGACTATCGCGGTGACATTAGCAAAATGGTAATGATACAATTTATGATCGTAAGAGCTCCCTCACCTTACAATATCATCCTAGGGCGTCCAGTATTGATGCAGTTTGGCGCGGTCCCCTCTACCTTACATGCTCTAATAATATTTCAAACAGAAAAAGGCATTGCTGTGGTAAGGGGCAAAAAAGTCTAGTTAAGCATTTGTAATCACATTTCCCAGAAAAGAGATCGCCTAGAGGAGGCCAAAAGTAAGGAAGATATTAAGCATATAATAATCAATAACGCATACCCAGATCAAACGATTTCAATCGCTACTAACCTTCTAAAGTTGCTAAATAAACAACTTCACGGACTCTTATGTTCTAACAAAGATGTATTTACATGGAAGCCCGCAGTAAGACCGGTAATCCATGTAGAACTTGCAAGAGCAGTAAACTTAATATACACACTAAGGAACAGTTCCTGTCTGGTAGAAAAAATGGGTCATAGCCAAGGAACGGAGCAAAGCAGTTACTGCAGAAGTGTCCAAACTAGTCGAGGCACGAATCCTCAAAGCAGTTTATTTTCCAAGATGGGTCTCTAACCCAGTGATGGTAAAAAAAAGACAGACGGAACGTGGCGAATGTGCATCAATTTTACAAATTTAAACAAAGCTTTCCATAAGGACAGCTACCCACTTCTCGAAATAGACCAGAAGGTAGAGTGTTTGGAAGGGTTCAAGCTTAAATGTTTCTTAGATGCATACAAGGGCTACCATCAAATACGTATGGCCAAGGAAGATGAAGAAAAGACGTCATTCCACACGCGGGAAGCAAGTGACAATCTGTTTATGAAAAAATGTCATTCGGGCTGAAGAATGTTGGGGCTACCTATCAACGACTAATGGACAACGTGTTCGCTAGTCAACTCGGAAGAAATATCAAAATCTATGTCGATGACTTGGTAATAAAAAGCAAGGATGAGGGCAACTTAGTATCGGATGTTGCTGAAACATTCGACAAGCTTCGCAAAGCAAACATAAAGCTCAACCCCCAAGAAGTACACGCTCGGAGTAGAAAATAGCCAATTCTTAGGATACATGGTCACTAACGACAGGATCCAGGCGAACCCAGAGAAGGTCAACGCCATAATCAACATGGCCTCCCCAAAAACCTTACGTGAGGTTCAAGCATTAAAGGCAAGCTCGCAGCACTTGGACATTTCTTGTCAAAATCTACAAAAAGATCATTGGCATTCTTTAAAACACTAAAAGGTTATCTTAGCAAGAAAGAATTCCAATGGAGTATCAAAGCTGAGGCAGCTTTCCAGGAGCTAAAAACCCATCTATAGTCCTTGCCAGCATTGACGGTGCCAAAGCCCGGGGAGACACTTATCCTATACCTAGCGGCTTCTACCAAAGCCATAAGTGTAGTTCTCATAGACAGTATAAAGAACGATGTGCCAAAGTGCCAATATACTGTCCACGACGAAGGACAGCGTATGCAAAGGGGCAATGTTAACTATCCCTAATTTAGAGAAGAAAGTAGCTTAACTTCCATGCTACACGCGACTTGACTAGTTTGCGCCCAGATGTTTTAGTGAATTATTATACCTATAAGACTGTAAGTCCAATTACCGAAATTTTAAACAACGTACACATTAATAAATCCAGACACTCAACACTTTTTGATTTTTTTTTTTAAGTAAGTCATACTTATGAAAGTTTCTGTATTTTTGCATTATATTTTAAAAAATTATTAGACCACCAATTTTCAATATACTAAAATGACAGTTTTCCACTTCTCCAATTACCTACATAACATATAATAAGTTCTTAACCATATTCCTTTTTAATGATAACTTTACCACACATTTTATTTTATACTTTAAACAACCGGTCTGTTAACAAACAGCATAACATAATGTTACAGCTAGACAATTTCTAATCTCATACTTATGAGTTTAAATCCTTTAAATTCCTAGTAATATGATGATATATTGTTTCATTTTACTAATTTTACTATAAATCATTATTAAAGAGTCCTTATTTAAAATTTTTTTTTTAACATATACTGAAACGAATGCATTTTTACTGAAATCTAAAATTGTAAGTCAACTAAAACTATATTTAAAAATATTTGTTCTGTTGTTCACTCGTTTAGTTTTCATTTGCCTAAAAATATAAGCAAGTATTATTCTATATTTTATATTACTCCTTCCAAGCACATACAATATAGCTCCTGAACAGATCAACACCGATCATGCAAAGTCCTTTGAAGTCCAGAAAACTCAGGACGATTATCTAAAGTGGGCCATCAAGGCTAAGGAAACAACACACAGATTTATATACAAACCGCACTCGTTCATAACAATAAAAGTCAGATCCTTGAGCAGACTTTCCTAGCAGAATCCCTTACGATCGATCCAACTAGAAGGTAGAAAATGTCGTCAGTACTCTAACGAAAAACCTTCAGCCTGCGTGGAACCCTGTCACTGATGGTGCATCGAGCGTTAGAAAGGAACTGGAGCTTGGATTAATCTTAACTGGGGCTCGCAAAAACGGCCTATGAGATAACCTACTCTCTGAATTCAAACATTAGAACGTTCAATAACGAAGCCGAATACGAAGCCGCTCGTGGCAAGGGCTGGAACGCGCAATACCAGATGAAGCTTCGACGACAGTTGGATGTATACACTGACTCCCACATAATAACAAAACCAATGTAAAAGAGACTATACAGCACGAGGAAGATCTAGATGAAAAGATACTTTGTATAAAAGTACTAAGAGTTGCGAAGACATTTCAAAGACTTCACAATAACGAAGATCCCTCGCATATCAAAGAATAAACGCTACTTGTACGCTCGTAAAGTAAATTAATTAGCATCCGTCATCTTTCATTCATCAACTCCCTCACTTAACACAAAACTGTTGGGTCGCAATTATGTCCCATGCAGAAGTAACGACGTCAAAAACAGTCAGCTTCGTAAGGGAAACAAGTGCAATAAAACATATCCTTATTACTCTTCGATCATAAAGACTACTGTTGAGACGCTGCGCATTGCCAAATGACAAAGTTAAAGTCAAGGAAGATAAGGTCAAGAGAGCACCAGTAAATTCGCGTAAATAAAACGGCCTACATGAAAAGATACCTAACAAACTGCCCCGCGCTAAGTGTGTTGGTCCTGAACAAGCAAAGTTATGTCTACAAGAAGCCCATTTAGGATCATGTGGCGCGACTGCAGGTAATGACGGTAGGGTGTATGGGGGGGTGGGGAGGGGTGGGGTGGGGGGGGGGTTGGCGGGGGAGCACGATGCATCGCACAAAAGGTGGCAAGACTTGGGTACTATTGGCCTACGATGTACCAAGATGCTACAAAAATTGTGGAAAAATGTCACAAATGCAACAACGGAATGACAACGCGAACAATTCCTCAACCCTAGTGCAACTTATACAAGCATAACTCGAGCCCTGAGCCAATATGCAAAGAACTATAATAAATTTTTATTGTGGGGTATTTTTAAAATATAAAATAGCAGTAAATATTGTGTAAAAAATAAATCTTGAACATAGGAGAAATCGACAAGGGGAGGTTGAGTAAGACATTGAAGTGAATATATTCCTGTAGTCCATCAGTACTAGTTCACCATTAACGTGTGTATATGCAAATAAGGGAGTAGCAACCATAACATCCATAAGATACTCAAGTTCGTGTGGCGCAACATTGTTTGTCGCTTTAGCATTTCGGGGATAATCATCAGTGACAATGGAAAACAATTTGCCAATAACCCTTTTCGAGAGTGGTGCGAAGAGCTTAAAATCAAACAAAACTTCACATCAGTCGCCCACCCGCAGTCCAACGGATAAACTGAGGTTACAAATTAGACCATACTGCAAGGTTTAAAGACAAGGCTAGGCAAAGCTAAAGGACAATAGGTCAAGAATTACCAAACGTTCTATGGGTACACCGAACAACTGCTCATGCAGGAAGCGGGTGCACACCTTTTAGCCTTGTCTATGGCTCGGGGGCTGTTTTGCCACCAGAGATTGGTTTGCCGACTTACCGAATCAACAACTTTGACCCAACCACAAATGACATGAACCTTCGCCTCAACCTTAATTTGCTTGAAGAACGACGAGAATTGGCCTTTTTACGAAGCGCAAGATACAAAACGCAAACCGAAAGGTACTACAACAACAGGGTACGACACACACCTAAAAATTGGTGATTTTGTTCTAAGAAAAAATGAGGCAAGTCGACAAGAAGGGCAAAAAAATTGGGAAGGACCCTACCAAGTAACAGACGTTAAGCGCACGGGAACATACGTCTTAGCAGACATGCAAGTCGCCCTATCCCAAGGTACATGGCACATCAGTAACCTCAAAATTTGCTTTTAAATGCGACAAGTTCGATCCACATGTAGAATAAAATAATCGCTCAAAAGCGACCACTTTGTAAAAGAGTAATAAAAAGAAAAAGTACTCATGAATGTGAGAGTACTATGTGTGTAATCCCTAAAAATGCGGGTTCAACTCCTTTGTAAATTATTGAAATAATAAAAACTACTTCTGGCTATAAAATAGCCAATGTGACACATCGTTATCCCGACATAAGAGGGGTACCTTATATATCCGTGAATAAAACGGATGACAAGAGTTCTGACAACGAAATGTGTCATGGAAACTACAATTAAGCTTATATTCTAATAATTACTTTTATTATTAATACTCAGAATCCAAACATCGAAAATAACATTCCTAACATGGCTCCAAACGTCGAAAGAAAGAAAAACAAGCTAAAACATATCAATTACTTAGAACAATATGGGCAGTTACGAGACGCGCGGTCATGATCAGCTTTAGTTGTCTTCTTCCACACAGGTTTACTACTTGCGGTGGACTCAAGGTCCGAGTCCACTTCATTCCTCTCAACTTCTTCCTCATCTTCTATCAACCATCCATTCATGTTACCCTTTGGCTGAGGTAGTCGATGTGGTGCAAACTCATTCATGGGATTTCCTTGTTGAAGTTGTGGGTGATCCACAAATCCATACAGGTCATGTCTTCTAGGTTGTTCCACTGGCTCTTCTTCAGACGTTTCATAACCTTGAAATTTTCCAGGAACTCTGGTGATAGTGCCATCCTTGGCAATTATCTTTGTTTCAATTTCCTCAACCGTTTGTCCATCAACTTCCTTCAAGGTCATCTTCTCTTCGACTCTACACGGCCACATGGCAATAGGAATTCGGATCTTGCGGTTACACCGCTTGCTATTCTTAATCCTTTTACACCCAGTTGCGAAAGCAACTGAATCATGGTACTTTCTACGAATAGGGGGAGACATACTATAATAGACCACAAAACATAGACTATATCAGGATACGGATCTCAAAATAACAAAGAAAAACTCAACTTATATATATAGTATATAGTATAATGTACTTTATGAAACTTAGGGAAAATAAGCATAATAGGTATATACTTACACATAAGCCCTAAATGCATCTATATGAGGGACCCTTAAGCTATAGTCTAGGCTCAACCACCTAGTTCTCTATAACCATAGGCTCTGATACCAATCTGTCACACCCCGCCAAGGCGGAAACACGAGGCGTAACATCATGGATATCATCACAACACAATGGTGTCAACAATAGAGAAACACTAAATGCATAACTAAGTAATAAAGACACAATGTGTCATGACAATACCGAAAACCAAAAGAACGACATCTTGTATTAATGAAAAAGGGTCTCACCAATACAAGAACAATATCTCACGAACCTAATAAAATCAAATAACATTCAACAAAATCCATGCAACAAACATAAACAAACTCAGGAGCGAACTCCAATGCAATCCTAGCGGTCATTCTAGCCACTTCTCTTAACCTCAGTATTCTCATGAAGCTCACCTGAAAATGATGCTTAAAAACGTCAACACAACGGTTGGTGAGAGTCATAGGTTTAAGACACGCAAAACAAACCTTTAAATCCAATTACTGTGATAAATAAAACATAACATAGCATGACATATAACGTACTATCATACAAGCTAACATGCAATCACATCAATCCACATTGAGACGTTCACGCTCAACCCTCACACAAAACATAACAACAATGAAACGATCACGCTCACTCTAACAACTCACAGTAATAAGACGATCACGCTTACTACCAATCAAATCCATAAATGCCATGAGACGATCACGCTCAAGCACAACAATTCATACCATAAAAGCAAGTAGCACATAACATACAATAGTCACGTTTAGCCCATGCATCACTTAAATTACATTATCACAGTAACTAAAACATTTCAAAACCTCTTTGCATCATTTTCACCCCAAGAAAATATAAGAAAAAGGGGCTATGAAACTCACCTGGTGCTTAGCTTCCCCAAAGAATCCAATAAAAGTTTCACAAATACTTCACGGATAATCTAAACAATTAAGCACACAATAAGCTACCACCAATTAGGCATTCAACCCAATATGATGTAACCTCAACTATGATGGATATCTAAGCTATCTACCATAGTTCTATACTTAATTTAACCCTTTTCCAACTCCTACATATGCCATTTACACTTCAATGCTACACATTAAATTTTTTGGTTTTGAGCAGAATTTTATACTCAATTACGCGTCCTAAACGTACCACTTAAACCCTTCCACAATTAAAACTAGAATTCACCATGCTACATATATGTCCTATGAACCTCTCATAGCTCTCCTAAAGCCATTACCCGTTTAAAAATACCCTTTAGAAATTCATTAATCCAAAGTGTCCAAAATTCGTCCAGAATCTGACCCCCTAAAAGTATGACACTAGATGACCACTTTAGACCTCATTATAGGCTTAGCAAAAATTCAGGGGTCACACACAACATATAAAATAACTTCCACGTGATTTAAAGCCTCTAACTAGATGTCTAAGTATTTTTAGAAAAATCAAAACCACAACTGAAATTCGTCATAGTTTTACACACTGATTTTGTAAAGACTCTTTGACCCACTTCCCGACCATAAAAACTCATGAAACCAACTTTTCTGGAAAGTAGACTCTCTGAGGTTATCTCCAGTATATTGTAAATTGTTTATTTGATGATTTATGATTGAGTTATGACCGTTACAAAATTGCCTAACTTTCTGCAATGAATTAAACAACTAATCCAGGCGATCTAGACCCTAACGCATGATCAAATCCCGAAACCAATTGAACCAATGATCAAACAATCATCATTAAACTATAAACTTAAGAAAATTTAAAACCCTAATTTATTTTTTTGATTAAACCTAATCCATCATACTTAGAATACAAGAATTAAAATAAGAACTAGAATTATACAAAGAATTAGAAAATACCTTAAACCCTAAAAATTTTCTTCTTTTTTTTCTTCTGGATCGGTCGAACAACAATAGGGGTTTAGGGGGATCTTTTACTTTTGTATTTATAGGCTCTCCTAAAAGATTTTCTAAGTATTAACTATAATTTAGGAATTTGATTTTGGACTCAAATTTGTTTCTTTGTCCCTCTTTTAAACCCAACGATCGGCACCCCATTTAATTCTTTTTTTTTCTTTTATTTATTAATTCTATATATTACTTGTATTTCCTAAATTTTTATTAAAAACCTTAACATAATTTGACTATTACCTTGTTTGCTTAAACGAAATTCACTAGATTTTAAAATAACTTTTTAACTTTTCATTTTGAAACCTACTTTTCTAAAATAGATTTTTACGATTATTCTTAAACTTACCACACTTATAAATCTAAACCTATCTTATGATTAATAACACAAAAATATTATACGTAATAACTTAACTTACACTATTTTAACACGAAAAAACGCCTCAAATCTCAATAATCATTTCCTTGTCACTCAAAAGTGAACAAAATGAACTCAACCAATTTCACCACCATTCCAATCTCATTGAGATGATCACACTCAATAGATTGATTAACAATACCTCACATGACCCACATAAACTCATATAAACACACAGAATCACATACACCATATATTGCAACAGGCATATAAGTCAATACTAACGGTTTGACTAACCTGCTCAAATCATGGTTGTCACATCCTCAAAATCAGGTGAATCAATTTTTAAATTAATACTATGAAACATTTCACCATGATACATTTTGGGTTGTGCTGCAATGGCTTTCTTGAGATGTTCAGAATTTTTATAACCCAACCTAGCTTTGAGAAAAGGATCATAAACTTTATTTGGTTCTTTTCCAAGCAAGTGAATTGTTTGAATTGATTGACCTATTTTATAAACAATTCGATCATGAGAACTCAATTTCTCCTCGAGATCACAAATATCTTCAAGAAATTGATTTTCTCGTTCTTTGAAAGCCTTTTTAGCTAACTGAGTTTCATGTTGAATTATTATCTTTTCATTTTTAATCTTGAAAAAATTACTTTCAATTTTATTGTTTTCTTTCAAAATTCGCTCAATGGTGTCCTTATCAGCACGTATTTCACGTTCCAACTCTGAACATGTTTCTTTATATTTTAAACACTGAATTGTTTTTGACTCAGATGTTTTGACCTGATCCTTAAACGTCTCAAGCTCCTTTTGTAGCAACTCTTTTTGCTTGTTAAGCTCATTGTTTAATCATTTTTTTATTTTCAGCTTCTCTTTGAACATTATATGCTAGAATTTGAATATCATGATATTCATCATGAACATTTGAATCATGTTCAGATGTGCCACCATTATTTTCTACATAAGGATCATCAAATATGATATTAGAATCAATTTGATCATCATTAGATGTGTGAATAATAGTTTTACGTTTCACATGATTCACTTGTTTATGAACCTTGTTTGAAGCATTTACCTCACTGACACCCTTTGCATCATAGGATGGTTCAGACTTAACATTTTCATCAGCTGGTTGGATTCGAGCCATCATGATTACTACAGCAGTTAACTCTTCTAATGTTTTATCTCTATAAGAATTATTGAGTAGGAAATCATTTTCTTCGTCCTTGAGATTGCTTCCGGCTTCATCTTTCATAGCTAGCAACATTTGTTCTCTTAAATACTTTGCATCATGAACTCTTAGTTTCTGACAATTACGAGCATAGTGGCCATTTTCATTGCAGTTATAACACTGAACATTTGCTTTTCTCGGAGTTGACTCGGTTCATGAAACACACTGAATAATCAGATTACTTTCATCATTCCTAGTTCCTGCATTAAATGCTTGATTCATGTTTTCTCTCCCTGTATTCATGTTACTATTGTCACCATAACCTGCATTCTTGGTTTGTATATCAACTGTACCATCCTGAATCATAGCTTGATTTCTTGTGTTTGAGGAAGTACGAAGATGATTGTTGATAGGTGTAGAGAACTTATGAGTGATTGCTCGAGCTAATAACATCATGGTAGTTGTAAGCTTATCTTCTTGAGAATCTCCTTGTAACTCCCCTTGATACTCATCTTCATAGTCAGCAACGGATGAAGGATGTGTGACATAGTATGGTTGTGGTGAATAAGAAGAATTTGCATGAGATTGTGACAAAAAAGCATTTGAATTAGCAAGAAGGGCTAATGGATCATGATTCTTGGCAGCTTTCTTTGCTCTGGATGCTAGAACATGTGGTTCAAATTGTATTAAGGAATCATACAGCTCATCATAGGAAACTGTATCTCTTGTTTGATTATAATGAACCATGGTAACATATTTGCTCCACTCAGGTTGCAAGCAGTTATGAAACTTGGTGTTGATTGACACTGGAATAGGACGAACATTATTACGATCCATAATATTCACCAGTGTTGTCAATCTTTCATACACAGATTCTAGCAATCCTCCTTCCTTTGCTGCAAATTTATCAAACTCATCCATGAGTCGTTAGTATCTCACATGACTAGTAACATCAGAACCAAACATCAACCTTTTGATTTATTCCCACATATCCTTAGCATTTTTACACACATCTACTAAATTATAGATATCAATAGGTATTGCTTGAAGAAGATAATTCATGACTTTCACATCAGCAATGTATTGCTTCTTGTTACCATCGGTCATTTTGGACAATGGTTCAAGTATCTGCTCAGTATGCTTGTCTGGATTAGAAATCATTGGCCTGACATAAGGTCATTTCTCAATTGAATGCCACATCTGATCTCCTTCTTCAAGCTTATTATCCAGAAACCTTCTGAACCTATTTTCCCATGGAATATAATTCCATTTCTCAAGCATTGAAGGTCTTTCATTAGCTCCTGAGTTAGCTAGAGCTTGTTGATTTAAAGTAGACATGTTGTGTCGAATGATTACAATGCAAACTTTGATCGTTTTAGAGATAAAGTCTTGTAATTGTGAAATCAACGAGCAATTACAACTTTGTTTTGTATTACAACTCCTTGAATGATGTAACCTTGAAGAAATGAAACCTTGATATGTTTTAAAAGTCTAAGTAACAAAGAGCTTTTATATGAAAGCTCAATTTTCAAAAAATAGAAGATATAAAACCTCTTAAACTATGTTACAAAACCCAAAGAATAAGATACGAAACCAATGAAACAGTGTTACAAAACCCAACGACTGTGTTACGAAACCTCTGAAACAATATTACAAAACCTCAAATATATGTTACGAAACCTCTTCCAACGAGATACGAAACCTTCCAAGATGAAAAACTAAGTTATGAAACCCTCAATTAGGAAAGCTGTGTTACGAAACCTCTTGTTTATGAAACCAAGTCTTATGAAACCTCAAAAGTATGAAACTGTTTTAAACTATAATGCGAAACCTCTGTTACGAAACCTTCAATAAGGAAACCGTTTACGAAACGTCTGTATTTGAAACCTGTGTTACGAAAGCTTGAACAAACGAAACCAAAACTAATTTTTTGATACGAAACCTTCAGTTACGAAACCACATGTATACGAAAGCTTTCACAGTCTATGAAACCAAACGGTTACCGAAAGCTCCAATTTATGAAACCTACTTTTGTAAATTACAATCTCCCTTACTTTCGTAAAATCCAAGAAACCTCTAACTTTCGTAAAATCTTAGCTACGAAACCAATAAGAAACCTAACAATTTGAATTTTAAGTAGTTTAAGGTAATAATATCAATGTTATCTTTTCAAATTGATAAAGTTCTATGTTACGAAAGCTATAGAAAGTTGTACGAAAGCTAAACTATGTTACGAAAGCAAAGAAACACTTACGTATGGCAGTTACCGAAACCTCAACTATGATACGAAAGCTCAAAAACTACAATACAAAAGCTATTTCCCGCCTAAAAATAGTTACCAAAATCTATTTCCTGTCTTACAAAAACTAGTTATTAAACCTACAAATTGATTGTTACGAAAGCTATATCTAAACGTTTTAAAATCAAAAACTTATCAAATCATAAATCTAATCACTTAATGTTCTACGAAACCTACAAACTCAACAATATGAAAGCTCCTTGATCAAAATTTGGCACGATTAAGCTCGATTTGATCCACGAAACACGTACTAGATCTCTCTCGGCGATAGATAGCACTTGTTATATGTCATGTTTGCATAGTATATATCATACGAAAGCTTTAGAATAGAGGAAATGAGCTAGAGAGTATTTTTCATCATTTTCAAAGTTTTTATTACAAAAGGGAAAATAGAAATGAGAGGGAGAAGTGAGTTTACAAAATGTAAAGACTTGTATAAATACCTCTCCTAGATGGGTATTTATACTTATTGTTGTTTCTATTCTATTTTCCTAACTTTAGTCAAGCCTTGGTCAACTTTACTTAACTTTGACCAAGATACTTTATTATTATTACATTATAATTACTAATAAAACTATAAAAATAAACAAAACTATACAAAGACCAATTCATCTAATAATAAGCACTTTTCTTAAACCTAACAGTTAATAATCACATTGCCAATAAGAGAGGAAAGAGTGAGCATTTGTGATTATGGGATTGTTTAGAAAGAAGATGTTTGAAGTATGTGTGGAAGACATGAAATAACTTGTTGGGTAAGAAGGGTAAACAAGTGATTAGGAAAAATAGGTTGTATAGAAGGAGTGTGGACTTATACATGTGAGGAATACATGTGAGTTTGTTAAACATTTATATGGGTAAGGAAGTAGGAAAAGTCAAGTATAGGAAAAGTCAAGTATAATTAAAAAAGGGGGAAAATTCTCTTAGCTGGCGCTTTGTGTTTTTTTCTTGACGCAATTCTAATGTGTAAATTTCATAGGAATATGACAATACAGAGGTAAGAATCTTGAACTATATTATTGTATGGCTTCTTAGATATTTCCTAAAAGTTAATAAGTACTTGCATCAAATCAGCCTTTCCATCACGATCAGTAGAAAGTAAAGTAGAAATGGCCAAAATATTGATAAAACTATAGATTAACGCTCTCGCTTTAGTGATCGACGCCCTACTACCACTGAAATACCATCTGATCGGGTACACTGCCGGTTAAAGTGTTGTTTTAGGTTAAGTCGGCAAAATATAAATGTAAAACATGATAACTAAAATAACAACCTACACGACGACACATCAAGAATCTTCTCGACGTGTCTCTTAGAATCGATAACATTTACGTATCTAGAAATGTCGATTAATATTGACACGAGTATGTAAATGAAGTTCGAGCAAGAGTTTAAATGTTTTCAAAACATGTCATTTATATTTTTTTTAATGACTTACAGTTACTTCAGACTATAACTCGGACCTCAAATAAAGGAAATTTTATCTTCACAGGTAACTTATCCTATCAACGAGAAAATCATTTTTCTCGGTCTTGAGCAGTTCTTACAAGACATTCAAAGTCTTCTGCTCAAAAAAAGAAAAGTGTACGCTTCAGTGCGCTTTATCTTCGCAAGAAGAGAAATCTTCTTTATCCTTAGCATTATCTTGCTCGGGACACATGACTTCTAAGTAAATATCAGCTTAGGACTCGTTCTTCAAATAAAGGAAAGTGTGCAATCATGTACATTTATCCTAACAACGAGAAGATCATAACTTCTCGGACTTGAGCTGACACAAAAAGTCAATTCAAAGACATTCAAAGTCTTTAGAGCTCAAGTAACATTGGTTTTTAAAACTGTTGAACACAATTTTTTAAGAATTTATCAAAAGGTTTTTCAAAATCTTTCAAAATTATGTGTTTGAGACTCCTTGGGGCCTCATGAATCTTTCAAAAGTCGAATCATTTTTTATAAGTGAATCAATTTTTGAGGAGGGATTTTAAAACCAAGTTTTAAAGCGTTTAGACACATACTCACATGTCTATTTTGTGTGTCTAAATCATTTTTGAATGTTTAAACAAATGAAATATGTTAGATGATAATAATATTTAAACACTCATTTTGTTAAAACATTTACAAGTAGCTCAAACTCAATTTCACATGGAATTTACAAAGTCATAATCCTATTCTCTCGATTGGTGTCATATGTGTGAAATTAAGGGGGAGCCAAAGAAAAAGTTCCATTAATTCATGCTAACATTTTTCTCCCCAGGCAACATTTTCATGTCTCAAATTTTAATCAATTGGTATGAAAATACTAAGAGATTAGTTATTTTCATAGGGGAAGAAAATATGACTAAAATGTAATCAAGAAAAATGTAATCTTTAAGACTCTAAATGCATAACTCTTTCCTCCATGTGCGAAACAATTTCGAATATCGATGCACATGTATAGGGGGAGCATTTCAAAAGAATGAAACTCTCAAAGTGTTAAACGTTTTGATTTATATCAAATACTTTGATTGATTTTTAATGGTTTTATGGTTACGATCAAATACCCAACAACCAATTAACTCACGACGATTCTGACCTAGGTTATAGTCTAGGCTCAACCACCTACTTCTCTATAACCAAAGGCTCTGATACCAATCTGTCACACCCCGCCTAGGCGGAAACACGAGGCGTAACATCATGGATATCATCACAACACAATGGTGTCAACAATAGAGAGAACTATATGAAATAGATAAACAAATGAGACACAATGTGTCATGACAATATCTAACACAAGATAAAGGAGTCTTGCATTACGATAGCAAAGTCATACCGCAAGGAAACATAAATCCAAGAGTCTAAACAATCAAATAACAACCAAGTATCAAACAATTCAAATGACATAAATAAAATCTCTAGGAGAATGACTCCGCATGCAAGCCTACGGTCTCACTAGCCACTCTTCCTAACTTCAACATCCTCAAGATGGTTACCTGAAAATGATGCTTAAAACGTCAACACAAAGGTTGGTGAGAGACATAGGTTTAAGACACGAAAATCAAAGCTTATAAACAATTACTGTGATTAATGCAAACATGGCAGGACAATTACTGTACTATCATACAAGCTAACATGCAAATGTAACCATAACGAGCATGGGAACGGAACGTGTCCCTCGATCCAACAAGTATCAACACTTGGGTAGGAACGTTACCCCCGATCCATTAAAACCATCACTTCACATGGGTAGGAACGTTACCCTCGACCTAATATCATAACAAATGGGTAGGAACGTTACCCCCGATCCAAATACACATAAGCATTTAGCACGTAACATACAATAGCCAAGTAAAGTCCATACACTTTCAAAATAAAGACACATAATCACAGTAATTAGAACATTTCAAATCCATCTGCATCATTTCCATCTCAATTAAAATGTGATGTGAACAGAGGGACTATGAAACTCACCTGATGCACAAGCAGCTTCCAAACAATATCAACACAAGCTACACAATACAAATACAAACGTGTTACACGCGACCAAGATAAAAGCTCAAGTCCATGTAACACTCATATGATGGATGTCTAAGGGTTTGATTAACCATCATGGGTCACCCTGACACCATGCCCAACATTAACCTCCTCATTAACACGTTACATTAGTTAACTACAATTTATTCAAAAATGCAAAATTTTAGTATGTCTTGACTAACTTAAAAACCTTACTTGACAGCCTTTATAAATTATAACAAAAATCATCTATGTTCCTTTATGTGTTCTCTAACTACCATTTGATTCCCAAAACCATTTACATGCACAAGTACTCCTAAGAAAATCAAACTTGAAAACAATCCCAATTTAGATCTGATTGCACACTAAAATGTATGGCCTTAATTACCCTACTTAGACAACTAATCAGAGGCTAAATTTTGGTGTGAGGTTAATAGACATATAAAACTTGACCTCTGTGTTTTGGATAAGCTTAATTAGAATTTTAAGTAGGGGTTTTACTCCCCGAAATCAGACCCAAATCTGACCCGTATTTACTGTTTTAACAACTTTTCTTGCAAAAATTATTTGACTAACTTCCCGACCTCAAAACCTTTCGTGGCTGGACTTTTTGAAAACTAGACTCTCTGAGCTTATTCATAGGCTCAAGAAACATATCAATACTCGTTTTTATCATCAAGATATCATTCGTTGAACACGACCCAAAAATCTGCCATAACCTAAATCATGATCTAACGCGTTTTATACCTAACCGATTGCACCATTATGATCCTAATTAAACCACAAACACACTAGCATGATCATATCCTCATTAATTACAAAAGTGTTAAACCCTAATGATCCATCATAATTAGGGTTACATGAATATATAAATTAGATAGGATTAACATGCTTACCTTGAATGTTAGAACCTAAACAACGATTCTTGAGGTTTTCCTTGGATCAACAATGGAGGTCGATATTTCTTTGGCTATGGGGGCTGTGATTTCGACCAAGATGGAGAGGGAAGGAGTTATTTGTGAACTAGGTTTCTTCTAATATATCTAAATGGTATCCTAATCCCCCTATAATTCCACTTTTACAAATTTAGCACTCCTAAATCCTTTTAAACTCTATATGCCGATCGCAATAACGATCGCCCCTATTAAAACATGTTTTTATTTATTTTTTAATAAATTATTTATTAACTAATTTACTTCCTTACCTTAAGTTTTTATAAAAACCTAAGCTAATTTGATTAAACCTTTTTATTTAAACGCTACTTACTAAACTTTCTAAATATAACTTTCATTTCACCAAACCACTTTCTATTTTTAGAAAGTTTGCTACAAACTTCTATATTTCACTCACCTATTTCATTTCTAAAATGCCACATTTCCCATAAACGCTTAACACTTAATCACCAAGAATTGACGTAGCAATGCATGCAACACGTCTTTCATTTCCTTTATCACCACATGTTAACAAATGGAATACTTAACACCAAACTCATATGCACACAAATTAAGATAATCATTTACCTCTAAAATGACATCATGCACATATGTAAACCACTTAGCACGCATAAAATCACATAGCACAACACTTAAACACATAAAATGAACTCTTAGCCATTTCCAAAGGTATCACTAACCTGATTAAATCACGGTTGTCACACTAACTACATGCTATCCTGTTTTCCTGATCATTGCAGATGTTCTAGAGATTTATATGCATCAGTTTTGGTTCACCATCAATCAATTACAGAATTGACATGGAAGTATTCAGGGAAATCTTCTAGATCTGTCTTAGACTTTCAAATCAAGACTTTGATGAACTCCAGTCAGATGAAGAAATTGTCTCCTTCATTAAGGAACTTGGCCATAAAGGAGACATAAAATCTATCACTGAAGTTGTTGTTGATCACATGTACTAACTATGGAGAACCTTTGCTGCAATCATCAACAAGTGCTTATCTGGGAAAATTACAGGTCTTGACAAGCTCCGACTCTCAAAAGCTCAAATTCTATGAGGCATGTTCTATAAGAAGAATGTTGACTTTGTCGAACTACTTTGGGAAGACTTCACATTCCAAATAGAGAACAGATACCACAAGAAGCAAGAAAAGATGTACTACCCCAGATTTACAAAAGCTATCATTCATCATTTCATCTCTAAAGATAAGTCAATTTTAATGAGGAACAGAATGTTTATGCATACTGCTTGGGATGACAGCATTTTGGGTACCATGAGATTTGTCTCCAAGCTTGAGGATTTCCAATTATATGGAGTAGTACTTCCTAACAGGATGACTAATCAGCAGATGCGAGACTCTGATGCCTACAAGACTTATCTTGCATATGCCACTGGTGCAGCATCACCCAAGATGAAAAGGAAACTCAAGAAACCTGCTTCTCATTTAAAGAGGAAAACTCTTGTCACCGTAGAGGAAGAAGAACATGAACCTGCTAAGAAAGTTGTATCTTCCAAGAAACCTGCTATGAAAAGATAGTCTATTGGTGTTCGAATCCGAGACACTCCTGGTGTGTCTGTGTCAAAGAAGAAGGCACCGGTTAAGGCTAAAAGAAGCAAGAGAACTGAATTGCTATATGATGCCGCATTACTTGAGGAATGTCAATTGAAAAAGGCTCTCAGAAGAAAAAGAGAAACAACCATTCATCAAGCAGGTGGCTCAAGTGTGGGAGCTGATTTCGAATCAGAGGTTCCTGATGAGCCAAAAGGAAAGTCAATAGATACAAGTGAAGGAACTAGTTTAAAACCAGGGGTTCCCGGTGTGTTCAAAGGTGATTCTTCTGAAAGCGAGTATGAATCATGAGGTGACACTAGAGATGAAGATGCTAATGATCAGCAAGGTAATGATAAAAGAACAGAGTCTGATGATGAACCAACTGAGACTGATAATCCTAAAACAAGTGATGATGAAGAAGAAATACAAGATGATGAGTTCGTACATACTCCTGAAGACTACGTGCCAACTGATGATGAATCAAATGATGTAACTGAGGAAGAATATGAAAGGATCAATAAAGACCTATATGGTGATGTCAACGTTAGTTTAACATATGCTGAGCCTACTGACAAAGAAAAAGATGACGTAGAGATGACTGTTGCTGGTCACGTGAACGTTAATCAAGAGGGTGCAGGTAGTCAAGTCAAGGATGATGCTCAGGCAACACAGAAGACTGAAGGTCCAATTCTAAGTTCTTCTATCTCATTTGCCTATGCTGCTAAATATCTCAACTTTTATAACATTCCCTCAGTTGACACAGAAGTTGTCTCTATGTTGGATATTAATGTTCAACATGAAGTTCCACAAACTTTACCACTTCTCACCATTCCTATCTCCGTAATCCCAAAACATGATGTCATCAATCAATCTAAAATTTTCATAACTTCTCTAGCACCAACCATTTCTTCACTCCTTTCATCTCTCTACCCCATACTTCAACAAATCGCACTGATCCTAACACAAACAACAACTAAAGCTACAACCTCAACAACTGATGTTCCTGATTTCGAAACCCATACTACTCTCCATAAAAGAATTACACATTTAGAGAAGGATGTCAAAGAGCTTAAGACTATTAATCACTCTTCTGCACTCCTTTCAAAAATCAAATCTGAAGTCCCAAAGGTTGTAAAAGAGTACCTTGGAACAAGTCTGGTTGATGCTCTCCATAATGTACTTGAGAAACACTTAGATGATGTCGGTAAGGAACACTCCGTTCCTGCTGAGATTGTGGAGAGACTCGGATAGCAATATGTACCTGAGAAAAGCATTTAAGACATCAGAAATATCAACATGGAGCATGCAAGAAATCAGTAAGTGCTTTAAGAAACTATCACTTCATCTGATACCACTGCTCTTGAAGAATTCGATTAGAAAACTACCTTGTTTGAAACAATGACTAAATCCAAGTCATTCAACAAAAGTCCAAAGTAAAGAGCTCTATATCATGCTCTCATGGAGTCAATCCTTAAGGATGAAGTTGATATGGACGAAGGAGTTGCTGATAAATTAAAGAAAAGGAAACAAGATGATGCTGATAAAGACGAAGGCCTTCTACTGGATTAGACCGAGGGTTAAAGAGACTAAAAACAAGAAAAGACACTAAACCATCTAAGAAGGCCAAGTCAACTGAATCTTCCAAAGGCACTTCCAAATCTCAACCAAAATCTACTGGCAAGTCTGCACAAGCAGATGAGACAATGTTTGAGGCTGGAGATACTCAAGAGCCACAGAATCAAGGACAAGACACAGGTAATACTGATGATCAATCCAATGTCAAGGTTGCTCTAAAGCATGACTGGTTCAAGAAACATAAAAGGCCTCCAACTCCTGATTCGGATTGGAATGTTAGAAAATCAGTTCACATTAGACCACCTCGAACCTGGATCAGCAAAATTGCTCAAGAAGAAAAACCTCCTCTTTCTTTCGACGAGCATATGAGCACCCCTATTGACTTCTCAGCATATGTCATGAACCATCTTAAGATTGGTAATTTTACACAAGATCACCTTGTTGGACCAGTTTTTAATCTTCTCAAAGGGACATGCAAAAGTTGTGTGGAACTCGAGTATAACATTAAAGAATGTTATAAAGCTGTAACTGATCGACTGGACTGGAATAACCCTAAAGGAAAGGAATACTTGTTTGACCTAAGCAAGCCACTACCATTGATTATGGATCGAGGTCGTCAAGTTGTTTCTGTTGACTACTTCTTCAACAATGATCTCGAGTATCTGGGGGAGGAAGCTCAAGCAAGAAATATACGACTTCCACAACAAAAACAAATGCTGCTAAGTATGATATTCCAGGCATTGAATACATGGTTCCATCATTATGGAGTCCGGTAAAGGTAGCCTATGATAGACATGCTGTCTGGGGAACTTTATGTCACACCCCTACAATCTGGCGGTAGTGGAATGGTAACAATTTAGGGTGCGACGTCATGGCACAAAATACAAGTAATAGGAAACGACCTCAAAAGGGGCGTTTAAAATAAAAGTTTCATTCAATGCCTTTCAAAAAATCAGAGTTTCCATATTTGGTCCTATAATTTTAAAAATGTCATAACCTTCAACATACAATTGTTTAAACAAAAGCTTCACAGCTCCAAAAGATGACATATGTTTTTTAAGTTAAAAGATGCATCGAATTTAAATAAACAAAATCCCTTCGGCTTGATATCCAACGCGGCTCCCATCTAAAAATCACACCTTAGGACCTGAAATTAAAACATGCTAAAAGTCAACACAATGGTTGAGTGAATTGATTGGTTTATCAATAAAAGAGTAGACCAAAAGATTTAAGTAATAGTAGACTACGAAACAAATTCAGTAGTCCAAAACAAAATATGTATTATTGCACTAAGCTCATGACTCTGAAACCTTAACTAGTTTGTGCCCCATGTAAGTATAGGATGCTTGCCAACAACATAAAAGTTCATCACAATGTTAAATGCAACATGGTTAACTTGTAACCAGAAATTCAAGGTGGGGATTGTCAGTCCTGATAGATCTATCTGTAACACTCGCGCTTACTAAATTAGCAATTAATGGTTCATGATTGGTGGGGACTTAAATGGCAATGTGGTAACTTAGGAAACAATATTCAGGCAATAATCTGGATAACATACAATTTAAAATACTTGTGTCCAATAGTAAAACAAGCATGTAATTTCACCCCCGTAGAATTTGCAAACAATTTGGTAGTAAAAAGGGGGCTATGTGTAACATCCGTGATTTAATCAGGTTAGTGATACCTTTAGAAAGGGCTAATAGTTCATTTTGTGTGATTTCTTGTGTGCTATGTGTTACATATGTGTGTTAAGTTGTTTAAGTGTGTGCATCATATCATTTTGAGGTGTATGGGCATCTCATTTTGAATGTGTTTGTGTAAGTGATGAGTATTCCATTAGTCACATGTAGTGATAATGGAAAAGGAATGGCGTATGGCATGTAATGCTACGTCAATAGTTGGATGATTTTGTGTTAAGCGTTTATAGGAAACGTAGCATGTTGGCAATAAGTGAAGTGAGTAAAATTTGGATAATTATAGAATACTTTCTAAAAATAGAAAGTGAAATGTGAAATGAAAAGTTATATTTAAAAAGTTTAGTAAGTAGCGTTTATGTAGAAAGTTTTACTCAAATTAGCTTAGGTTTTTATAAAAACTTAAGGTAATAAAATTAATTAGTTAATTAATGATAAAATAAAAAAATAATAATAAATATATGTATTTAAGGGGGGGACGACCGGTTATAGGGTTTAGGATAGGTTAGGAGTTTTATTTTTAGTCAAATTGCAATTAGGAAAGGATAAGGACTCACTATGGTTAAATATAAAGAAACCTAGTCATTCACTTCCCTTTCCCCTCTTGTGTACGTACGATCTCAGCCCGCCCAAAATCCTAAGGAGTCAATTTTCACTTTGATCTCACGAACATTCAAGAGTTGTGTTTAGGTGCAGTAATCAAGTAAGTGTGTTCTTCTTAGTTAGATTTGTATATTCATGTAACATAATCAATGATAGATCTAGGGTTTCATAAAAATATAGTAAATATATGAAATTTAATGATGTTATGGTGATTAGTAATGGATTAGGGTTGTGATTATGCAAGTAGTATTGTAAAGGGTTTTTGCGTTATATTTATTATTTGAGTTGAGCAGACTTTAAAGTCTTGATACAACCTAATTATATCTGGATATGGAACGTGTTTTTGATAAGATCAAAAGCCTAAATTATAGTTCCAAGAGTCTATTTTTCAAAAAGTCCAGCTCGAATGATTTTGAGTTTTTTGGAAGTTGGTCAATAGAAAGTTTCAAAACAGGAAATAACGTCAGATGTAGGTCAAGTTAGAGATAATACCCTTACTTAAAATTCGAATAAGGTTAAACAAAACACATAAGTCAGTTCCTATATGTCTTTTAACTTCCCTTAATAAATTAGTTCCTAGTATGGTTAAGAAAGGTCAAAACATTTTTGTGTGCGACAGAACCGAATTAGGACAGTTTTGGAAGTTTTTGATTATTTGGAATAGTTAACGTGTACTGAGGACTATTGGTATCACATGTATTAGTAACAAACAACAATAAGGAACATAGCTGATTTCTTGTTAGGAATTATGAGGGGTACAGGAAGTAGGTTTTAGATGCAATAAAGATACACCAAAATTCTCAATGCTGCGTAAATTGAAAGTAACTAGTAGAGGCTGGAGCAAAACCGAACCGAAACCGCTTTTAGGCCCGACCGAACCGAATTAACCGACCGAACTGATCCCGATACCGAGTCAATCGGGTCGGTTGTCGGCTGGAAAAAGTAGTAAATTTCAGTATCGGGTCGGTCCGTACCAAAAACCGGATTAATCCGACCGGCCCACATAACGATAAGATATGTTAATACCAAATTTTAGGGGCCGTCATATCTAAAAACACAAAACAACAAACCGACACCTCAACCCCAAAGTCGGATTCAAGAACCGTGGAATTTCATAAACTAAAATGGATCAACAAAACTCTCAACAAAACACCCCATATGAATCAATCCATCTTCAATCCTACATATAAAACCTCTCCTCTCAAACAAAACCACTAACAATTGAAGTAAGTATTTTACTTAATTTTTTGTTTTACATTCTTAAGTTACTTAATTGTGCTTTATAATGTCGAATTAATTAATTATTTAGGGCTTTGAAAATTGAAGCTGTAAAGTCGAATACATTCTTACAAATTCTTCCCGAAACATTCTGCCATTTACATTGTTCATCTTTGAATATAAAACACAACTTAAGTAATTTAATTAATTTTCTTTATTAATTTGTGTTATTTGATAGTAGCCATATTTTATACAATATCCACCCACATGCCATAGAATAGCCAATTGTTATTGAACTGTTAAGGGGTGTTTGGGATATGTCCATCGCACTTTATAATTTTCTGTAAATATTAAGTTTTGTCACTTAAGTTTGTGCAGTTGATTCCCCTCTTGTGTACGTACGATCTCAGCCCCCAAAAACCTTAAGGAGTTGATTTTCCCTTTTGGATCCAAGAAACATTCAAGAGTTGTGGTTTAGGTGCTAGTATTCAAGGTAAGTGTGTTCTTCTTAGTTAGATTTGTATATTCATGTAACAAAATCAATGATGGATTTAGGGTTTCATAAAAATACAGTAAATATAAGAAATTTAATGATGTTATGGTGATTATTAATGGATTAGGGTTGTGATCATGCAAGTAGTATGTTAGGGTTTGCGTTAATTTATGATTTAGAGTTGAGCAGATTTTAGGTCTGTGTTCAACTAATGATATCTTAATGATAGAAACATGTTTTGATATGATTCAAAAGCCTAAATTGTAGTTCAAAGAGTCTATTTTTTAAAAAGTCTGGCCTCGAATGATTTTGAGTTCTGGAAGTTAGTCAAATGTTGGTTTCAAGAAAAGTTTTCAAAATAGTAAATACAGGTCAGATTTAGGTCAGAATTAGAGAGGTAAAACCCTTACTTAAAATTAGAATTAAGGTTAGCCAAAACACAAAAGTCAAGTTATATATGTCTTTTAACTTCCCTAAGAAAATTAGCCTCTAATTAGTTGCTTAAGTATGGTTAGAAAGGTCAAAAATTTTAGTGTGCGATCAGATCCGAATTGGGACAGTTTTGAAGTTTGATTTTATTTGGGTTAGTTACACATGTAATGAGGACTTGGGAATCACATGGTAGTTAGTAAACACATAAGGGAACATAGATGATTTTTGGTATGAATTATGGAGGTCAGCAAGTAGGGTTTTTAGATGCGTAAAGATACACTAAAATTCTGGAATTTTGAGTAAATTGTAAGAAACTAGTGTAATGTGTAAATGAAATGGTTAAGGTTGGGCATGGTGTCGGGGTGACCCATGGAGGTTAATCAAACCCTTAGACATCCATCATGTGTGAGTTACATGGACTAGAACTTTTAGCTTGGTCGCGTGTAACCATGTTTATTTGTTTGTATAGTTGCGATATAGGAATTGGGAGCTGCGTTGTGAGCATTCAGGTGAGTTACATAGTCCCACTTTTTACTATGTTTTAAACTTTGGATGGAAATGATGCAAGTGTTGAAATGAGTTTTTATATTGCTGTGATTATGTGTTAGTGTAAATGCATGGACTATTATGTACTAATATGCGTTATGTGCTACATGTTATGTGATGTGGATTTCTGGCATGTACTGTGTTGGGCATGTCAAGGTTAGTGGATTTCTGGCATGTATTGTGTTGGGCATGTCAAGGTTAGTGAATTTCTGGCATGTACTGTGTTGGTCATGCCAAGGGATAATCGATTGTGGATTATGGTACGAGGGAGCGGATGGGTACGCCTACCCAATTGTGTTGAGATTGTGGATTTGAAATGCATGTTAGCTTGTATGTTAGCAGCATAATTGTCATGCAGTAATTGTATTGTTTTATAATCACAGTAATTAGATAAATTATTTTAGAAAAGGATTCGATATGTGTGTCTGAAAACCTATATTTCTCACCAATTGTTGTGTTGACGTATAAGCATAATTTTTAGGTATTCAGAAGGATGAGATGAAAGTTAGGAAAAGTGGCTAGATAGACCGTAGGCAGCATGACGAAGCTTAGATTATCTAGTCTTCGTTTATTTGAATTGAATTGAATTGTTGACTGATTATTTGTTTGCGCTGTTAGGGAGTTTGGATACTTGCATGTCTTGACTTTGGCGTGAACTGCCTTCATTTCAAATGTCAAACGTCTTTTGGATTTTGATGTTATGTTTGGATATTTTCATGACACTGTGTGTCTATACCTTGTACTTTTGTCATGCTTTAGTTTCTCTATATAGACGCCATGTGTTGTGATGATTCCCTTTCTCGTCGCGCCTAGCGTTTCTGCCTTGGCGGGGTGTGACAGATTGGTATCAGAGTCTTTGGTTATAAAGAAGTAAGTGGTTAAGCCTAGACTATAACCTAGGGGTCCTTTATGTATATGCATTTAGGGCTTAAGTGTTTATTTTTATAACTGCTATGCTTCCCCTCTATTTTTGCATAGCTTATATATTTCGTATTTTGCTAAGTTGTCATTTTAGTTATTTTGCCTACCATTATCTGATATGATATATATTACTTTCTTAGTATTTTAGCTATGTTTTCCCCCACCCGTAGTAGGGCTGGACCGTTTTCCCAACTGGACTTAAGCGTTATAAGTATCCATAAGAGGAGCCTCTTGTGGAACCGAAAGAGATAGGATAAGTGATCATTTGTCGGGATGCATGTAGTAGGGCTGGACCCGCGGAGTCGGGTGATTCTTGCGGAGGCAAAGTCAAACCCAAGTGAGGCCCAACATAAGTTTATCCCGTCCTTTACCTCGTCATGTTGTTATTGATTATTTCTTTCGGATATTTTGTGTAACAAGGTTAATAACTGCTGGATCAAGATTAATAACTGCAGTTGAACGACTTAATGCTGTTAATGAAGATTGAAGAAATAAGTCTAAAGTCTTAGTACAGCTAGCTTTGAAGTTGTACTTGGCCAGACAATTTAGTACTGCCAGTAATAGATAGTAATGTTATTTAGTATTAGTACAAGGCTTGTAAAATTGTATTATGTACTGTTTATGAGATTATGCATGAGAAAATTAGAATAGCATATGCAAATCTTCTTAAACGCGATATGTAAAGCCCATAGGGTTTCCTTTCGTCTATAAAAGGAACCCTAGAATAGTTTTAGTAATCAAGTTTTTATCTACACAGATCAATAGAGATCGATTAGCAATCATTAGTTTTTGTAATCTGTAACGCCTAGCAGATTCAAGTTATTAACATAAAGTTCTTTTGTGATTCTTATTATTGTTCTTCTTAGCATTATTGATTAGTTTCTGCATAATCAATAGTGTTTAGTCATTGTTTCATTATTGTTGCTTTAGAATTAACTAAAGGAACAAACCCTTTACAAGCTATAGGTTAAGATCCATTCAGTAAGGGATCCAACATGTGGTATCAGAGCCATGGTGGCTCTCGATCTAGGATCAACAAGGTTCGCAAATCGAACAAGGTATGATGCTTTTGATTTTTGGTTATTTATTCTTTATCAAAGTTTGATTTGTATTCGGGGTTTTTTCACGATTTAGTCTACTCTGACAAGACAAATATGAAGGTTGCTGCTGTTACTGATTCTAATTAATAAAACCAATTAAGGTTTTAAGGCTTCTATGATTTTTAGTTATAAGCAATTCGGTGACAATAGGGTTTGCTATAAACCCTAAATCAGTAAAACCCTAATTTATTGTGCATCTTGAATCAAGATATATATTGGGTTTTTGGTTTGTATGATTCGTGGATCTTGGAGTTGGCTCATGGGTTATTGATTAAAACCAAGGTTCACAAAAAGTATGAAGTATCTGTCACTAGGCAGCAAAACAAACAGCCTGTTATGAATAATGAGAAGTGGTTGTTCATTGCTATGAGGGTTTAAGGTGATAAACAACAAACAGCAGCAAGAATATATGCAACAGCAGGTTGTAGCAGCAGGAGAAGATGAAGTACTTTGATGATTCGTGGTGGTTGATGAAGAATGTTTATACTACTGCTTCGTTTGGTTAACATCAGCAGTAGTAAACCCTAATGTTTAGGGTTTGTACATCTATTTGTTATGTTCGTGGTGTGATGCTGCTATTATTCGTGTATCTATGGTGGTTATCTCACGAATATTATCCAAGCATAGGCAGTTATTTAAGTTTGCAAAGAAAATCTCACGAATATATTTTTATGAAAGATATATTAAGATTAGGCAACAGATGGTTCACGAGTATAATATTTATACTGCTGTTTGTGCCAAGGAGAATAGCTTTCATGACACTTTCTTGTTAATAAAAGTGTCACAAAAGCTGTGGGAGGAAGGAGGCCAAGGAAAAATATTAGTATTGCTGCCTTATTTTTAGTACTGCTCGTCAACATTGTTTGGGTCCACAAAATGTTAGTACTGCTTTAAGAATTTTTATGCTGCTATACATGTTTATTGCTACAGTTGGGTCCAAGTATATTTTTGGTACTGCTTGTCGTTAACAGTTGGTTTACATTGGGCTTCAATGAAACATTAGTACTACCGCGCAAGAAAGAAGAGTATAACAGATTTTAAGTTATAACAGTTAGTGTTACGTATGAGAAAAAGTCGTAAATATACTGCTAGTTGTACTCGATATCGGACAGTACTTGGTTTTTGGATGGATTTGGATCTTGGACAGAACTATTTTTCAAATAGTTTATTCTTATTGATTTTATGGCTCGTTTTTTGAGATTTATTGAAGATGTGATTACGAAGACGATTGATTATCACTTATTTGATGTTGTAGTTGGGTTTCACAGGTGCGTGTCTTATCATATCTTAAAGTATAGTTTTGCAAGACTAGTGAGACTTTAAAAGATAAACATGTTCGTGCTTACAATGGTGTACAAAGACATTGACAAAATCTTAGCAAGGTGTGTGGATTTTTTTATGGTGCTCAAAGAGCTCACAATTGCTATCACTTAGTAATTGTACTCATATAATGAGGATTTTTGTCAAGAGTTTTGCGGTCTACTTAAGTATATAAGTTCGACGTCCACCGTAGGATAGTGAAAAGACATAAAAAACACAAATTTGGGAGGATTCTACTTCTTCTTAAATATCATTAAACTCGGTTTATTTTTCTTCATCAGTGATTACTAAATAGAGCTTACCTAAGTTTGAGAATTCAAGAGATGGTAAACATATTGGTTTTTAAGGGGGAAGCTTATATGATTAAATGTTTTAACCATCTTTACATCACCACTTGAGGGGAAGAGTTTTTCGATACTACTGGCTAAGTCATTTAATAACTACAACCGCTAGTAGTTTATATTTTCTACTACTCAAAAGTCCCCATATTTTTGGATATGCTTCATGGCGGGTATTTTGAGTATTGGAAGGCTGATTAGTAGTGTGTGTATAGTGTTTTGTAGCTGTTATGATCCCAAGTAACATAACTATAGAAGACCCTATTAGATGAAGACAAAAAGGGGAAAGAAAGATTACCAGGTTATATTGATTTGGAGCTTATTATTTGGGGCATGTTCTAGAAGATCTGTAATTTTGTTTCATTCAGGGAGAAATTTACACATCTCCAACTTTAGGGGAAGCATTGGGCTTTCTGATGAAAGTCGTACACAACTTTTGTTATTTGTCATCATCAACATAGGGTAAGATTGTTAAGGATCCATGATTTGATGAGAGCAAAAGAATAAATGAAATGAAACAAAAGGACTACAGATTGTAATAAAAGAAATCTTCAAGCTGTGGGAGGGAAAATGAATATAAAGATAAAGATTTTGAAGATATCGAAATCTCCTTATAATTTATAAAAAACAAAGATATTTAAGAATAATTTCTTAAATGTTTTAAATATATTGTTTGTTCTTATCTTTTTGTTGTAAGCCTTGATATCTCTCTATATAAAGAGAATCATAGGCGTGTGGTTTAGATATCCATCCATAGAAAACTAGAGCTCTCCCAATGAGAGTCTAGATAGTTAGATAGCAAGTCCGACCAAGAAGTCACAAGTACACCATCATTAGTTGTGTAGCCCCTAACAGATTATAGTTAGTGTAATTAGGGCAAACGTACAATGAAAAACCTTGTTTTTTCATTAAACTTTTGTATGTGTTTCTTTATTATTCCGCTGCGTGTTATCAATCATTGTTATTATTATCCTAGATGAGCAAAATGATTCTCAACAAGTGGTATCAGAGCTTGTATGGAAACTCTGAATAAGAAGAACTCAATTGTAAGATGGCAGAACAAGACATTCCTCCACCCACTATCACAATAATGAAAATCCCTATCATCAGGAAGGGAGAATATGATATTTGGAGCCATGAGAAATGCGACAATATATCGGTCACATAACCATTAACCTAGGGTTGTTATAGTCAAAGGGAGATCTAGAAGAAAGAGCCTAGCCAATGCCAGACCAGAAAATCAAATGCAGAAAAGTAAAATACGAAAAAAGCCATCAACAAGATGAAAGAAAGAAAAACAAAATAACATAGAAAGCCTGCACAGAACAAAATGAAAGCCTGCATACAATGCAAAGCAAATGAAGGCCCCATCAGAAACAAAAAAACCAAAATACAAAAAAATAAAAGAAAGAGACAAAAAAAACAAAAACAACAAAAAATAAACAACCTCACCGTCCCGCCCCCCCCCCCACCCCCCTCCCAATCCCCCCCCCCGCTTTCCCCCCCCCCCACACTCAACCACCACCCCCCCCTCATCCATCCACACCCCTAATCCCCCCCCACCCCACGCCCTTCATTCTCCCCCCCACTCCCACCACCCCAACCCACCCCCAACAAGCACCCCCACCCCCAACCATCCCCCAGCCCCCCACCCCCTCCGTCCGCAGCCCCCCCCCCCCACCCACCCTCCCCCTCCCCACCCCCCCGACCCCCCCCCCCTCTCCCCCGCCACAGCCGCTCCCAGCCAATCCCATACCTTTGCCTCCCCCTACAACCCACAGAGACAACATCAGCTTCTTCCCTCCTCAGACGCCAAAACAACTAGTTAGCACAAAGTAATCAAGGAATCAGGAAAGAGTTAAGAGCATATTGCTTTTAGCAATACCTGATGAATACCTTCTCAAGTTTCACAATGTTGCAGATGCTAAATCACTCTGGGAAGCAATCAAATCAAGGTTTGGAGGTAATGAAGAATCCAAGAAGATGCAGAAAAATGTTCTAAAACATCAGTTTGAAAATTTTTCTACTGTATCAAATGAAAGTCTGGACAAGGCTTATGATAGGTTCCAAAAACTTATAAGTCAATTGGAGGTTCATGGTGCTCCAATATCAAAGGAAGATATCAACCAGAAGTTCTTAAGAAGTCTTCCTCCTTCATGGAATCAAATTGCTCTAATCATGAGAAATAAGCCAGACATTGATGAGATTGATATTGATGACCTCTACAACAACCTTAGGGTCTACGAAGATGAGATGAAAAGGTCTTCAAGTTTCACTTCTACTTCTTAGAACTTGGCATTTCTTTCCTCTGAGAACACTATCAGTACTAATCAGTGGAGATTTTAGGGGTAGTACTGCTGGTGGAATAAGTCAAGTTTCATCTACACCATGTGCTCATGATGTAGCGTGCTCTTTCTTTGCACAACCAATGATTAGGTTAAAATTTACCTTTTTATATATATAATAATATATATAATTAAATATATATAGCTTACATATAATAAGTGTAATTTCAAAAAAATCAATGAAACCGGAAGTAGT
>BQNB010069624.1:0-33422 GCA_026074375.1 Tanacetum coccineum | reverse complement strand
AGTTCGATCCTCTCGTTCGAACGGCTAGTTCGATCCTCTCGTTCGAACGGCTAGTTCGATCCTCTCGTTCGAACGGCTAGTTCGATTCTCACTAGAAGTCGCTCGTTCGATTCAAACAAGAAGTCGCTCGTTCGGTCCTCTCGTTCGATTCACTAGTTCGAATAGCTTGTTCGAATGACTAGTTCGATCCCCTCGTTCGAACGGCTAGTTCGATCCTAACTATTACGAAACCCAAATTTTCAAAACTCAATAAAACACGATTTTGAATGATTTTTAGCAAAAAATTCTTGTACAACTAGTATTACTAACCCTATAGGAACAATAAAAATGAAAACTTTAAGGTTTTTAAGCCAAAAAATTTTTATCACTAAATTGATCTTTGTAAAGGTTTTGAACACAAATCAAACACAAAAATCTAAACACACCACTCCATGGCTCTTGATACCAATTGAAGAATACTAGTAATCTAATGAATCAACCAAGAACAATAAGTGAGATGTGGGTTGGATTGTTAGAGAGAAACTTGGATGGAATGGATGAATGTATTATGGAATGTGTGAAAATGGAATGAGTAACAAATGAACAACCAACCCTCTCCAAGACTAGGAGAGGGTGTATAAATACTACCATGGCCGGCCCATGGGCTGGAGTTGGGCCACCCATGGGCCTTGGGCCGGACTAGATTACTAATCTATATATATACTAACCTTACTGAGCTGAGCTAGTTACAACTTTGGAAGTGACCGACACTTTTCTTGTTTCCAACAATAGTGTCAATAACAACCGACCACGGTAGGGAATTTGATAATGAGTTGCAATTTGGAGAGTTTTGTAAAAGTCCCGGTAAGTCATCAGGAAACACCTCAGGGAAATCACGAATCACAGGCACATCCTCCAAGCGCTTCTTCGCTGGTTCCTTCTCAGTTACATGCGCCAAATACAACTGACATCCCCTTTCTATGTATTTTCGAGCCTTAATACAAGATATGACCTTCAATCGGGATGCGCCTCTATCGCCCTCGACTATCAACGTCTTGTTTCCGTAAGGTATACGCACAACCTTCTCACCACACACGATGACTGCGTCGCGCTCAGACAACCAATCCATCCCAATTACAACATCAAAAGTACCAAGCTCAATTGGAATAAGGTTGATTTCAAATAAGTGATTTACTAGATTTATGGTGCACCCTTTTAGGATAGTGTTAGAACTAACGACTCTCTAATGTGCTATCGTGTAGGTTGTATTTATTGATTAACAAGTTTTAAATTTATATTTAGCCGACTTATCCTAAAACAACACTTTAACAGGCAGTGTACCCGGTCAAGATCACTAGTACAAAAAGTGGATTTGGTCACACATGGGCAAAATGGAACGGTCACATATTCACATATTTATGTGGCTAAAGGTACCAAAATAGACAACATTTACTAATTAGCCACACATGAAAATTTCGATTGTGTGACCATTAGAACTGTATTGCCACACATTCAAACATTATGTGGCTAAAGGTAACTGGTAATATTATTTAGCCACATATGAATTTGGAACGTGTGACAAATACATATAAGCTTGAAGCATTAGTCACGATATACATATAAATAGTGACAAATATATGTCACACTTGAACAATGTGACCAAATTGGCATATATGGTCACATGAAGTAATTTTTTATGTGTCTAAATCATACAGTCAAGTTTTGTCACACATTATTTAAGGGTGACTGCTATCTTTTGCTAATTATTTAGCCACATATGAATTTGGGACGCGTGACAAATGAAAAGTAAGGTTGAATCATTAGTCACGATATACATATAAATAGTGACAAATATATGTCACACACTTGAACACTAAGACCAAATGCCATATATGGTCACACTAAATGTTTTGTCACACATTATTTAAGTGTCGCCAAAATCTAGTACATATGGTCACGTAACTTAATATGTGTGTTTAAAGTTTAGTTTGTGTTAGCCAAAAGCTAATGTGTATAGTCACATTTACTTCTAGCACGATCATGTGACTATATGCCTTTACAATAGCCACAACATATCACAAATGTGTGACTAAATTATGTTTATGGCCACATTTAAGGTGATTATATGTGACCAATATATTCATAACAGTCACATCGTGAAGTATTCATGTGGCTATTATTTAGAGCAAAATGTGAAATCGGTTATCATTAAATTTCAATTAGTCACATTGAGTGTTTGTGTGTCTAAATTCATAATGTCATATATGGTCACATGAAGTGTTTGTTTATGTGTCTAAATCATGGACTCAAGTTTTGTCACACATTATTTAAGTGTAGCCAAAATCCAGTACATATGGTCACGTAACTAAATATGTGTGTTTAAAGTTTAACCAAAAGCTAATGTGTATAGTCACATTTAACTCAGAATAAAAACAAAAAAATAAAAAAGGATGTTATACCCTAGCGAGAATCAAACCCGCGACCTCCCTTACGAAAGTTAAGCGGGTTACCATCTTGCCAGAGTAATCTATTCGTTAATGTTATGCATTTTCTTTTTAATATAGAATTTTAAGCTTCATTGCTTTTGGCTAGTACCTTAAAGAGTGCTTATAGAAACTGCTTATTAAACCATGGCTTTTTCTCCCTCTGCTTATTTTCAACTTGTTTCACTTTTAAAATTTCGAATTTTGCAAAACTAAATAAGTTGTAGCTTATTTGGTTTAAAGCTTTTTTGGTGCAGCTAATTATTTTTAAGCTAAATTTTTTTTAATAAAAGTTTTCATTATTAAATATAGTTTTAGTTTATAAAAAGTTTACAATTTTAATTAATAAAAATAGTAGTTTTTAGATTAGCTTATTATTAAGGTAGCTTATTGCTTATTATCTAATGCTTAATATTTGCTCAGTTTTGTGTTTGTCTCACTTTACTTTCTCTAAGGTAGGGGTTAGCATCGGTCCAAAACCAGACCGGACCGGCCAAGACCGGACCTATCCTATGTAGTAACATTTGCTAGTCCCAACACACATCTTGTAACTGGTACAGTGCTATACATATTTGGCTTGTGTTTCTTGCAAACTGGTACATATTTACCTTAAATGGGGGAAAGTTATTTGGTTTTCACAATGCATTCACAAACACTCCTTCATAATGTGGCTAACAATTTTGAAAAGGTTAACTACTCAAGATAGACTTGCAGCATGGTACCCTGGTAAACAAGTTGCTTATTCCTTATGTGAAATGTGTCCTGACTCACATGAACACTTGTTCTTTTTGTGTCCATTCTCTGCTAATGCATATGGGTCTAATTTTTTAATCAAAACACCCCTAAACTGCTATATGTTTAAGCATATAAAGGGATTTAAAAAAGGATATCATTCTAAGAAACATGAGCAGATAAGCAACACACATGAGCAGTTAAGCTTGAAAAAAAACAGATAATCGACACACATTAGCAAATAAGCTAAAAAATAAGCAAAAAAAGGAACGAATAAGAAAAAAAAAGATAATAAAGTTACCGTTCTAATTTGCCATGTTTGAAATTAGGGTTTATGAAAAAGTGTTAGGGATTCCTGGAGCTGAACGATTTTGGTGGGTGGAATGAATTAATGTGTGTTATGAATGGGTGGAAGAGTTTAAGGGTGGAAGAGTTTAAGGCGCAGGGGTTAATCTATTCTTCTTCCTATTCACCTATTAAGCATAAATTAATATATTCTTCTTCCTATGATGAATAGGTTGCCTGGCTGAGATGGTAATCCATTTGACCTCTATCTTGGAGGTCGCGGGTTCGATTCTCGCTGGACGTGATTCCTTTTTAATTTTTTTGGTATTTTGAAAACCAAAAACCTAACACCCCTTATCTATATCAACTTATCAGTAGATTTAATAATCATTTTTAAGCCGAGAATAAGTAGAATTAAGCAGTTTATGAGCTTAAACCCAAATTGAATATGCTACTACCATATTCGACTATATAAGTTCTACCAAGCTGCAACCCCAAAACGCCAAACATTCTTAAACAGCAAAACGTGCAAACCCAAAGACAAACACGCAGTGACAGCATACTGCCATAAAAAATGCAGAACAAAACAATTTGACACTTAATCTCGCTCCAAGGAATGACATGCGAGGACACAACGCCGGTCCTTCTAACAAACGCATAAATAACAGCTCAATTTTTAAAAAAATAAATACATTGCCCGTTAGCAACTTCATGACTCATCTGGGGTATCGCTCGGGTTTAAAAGCCTCGTATACAAACATATAAACCAAACAAGAAGTAAAAAATTAATAGATAATTGAAATCCTTCACAAGAGTATTTGCAGCAAAACAAAAGCTTAAAAAGGTTCTACACAGTATAAACATAACTCCTTAAACAAGTACAAAAATTTGAATGTCTATATGCTATAAAAGAACGGGTTAAATATGATAAAGGTAGAGTGTGACAACTTGAGCATGACATGGTTCACTTGGTTTTTCGTATAACAACACCTCTACAGTCGGTTTGATAGTAGTCATTTTGTGACTTATCACCCAGGTCACGTCGATCTACACGTGGCAATATGTTATCATTGTGCTGGTGAATGATGGTACTAAATTCCTCATCGACTTCATCATACTTATCTTTGTAATTCTTGGGAGGTGTCTTAAAGACAATAGAATTTTTTTATCTATTTGGTCTTTCACATAAAACACTTGTTGTGCTTGTGAGGCTAATATGAACGGATAAACCTTGTGGCTTAAATTATTCAGGTCAACCAATGTATACCCAAGAGTAGTATCACGTTTCACATCACCAACTCTGTGATTAACCCAATCACTTTGAAAAGAGGAATTTGCCTAAAACGGTAATCTAGTACCCATATCTCTTGTAAAACCCCATAATAAAATGCTTGTCTTGTTGTTGCAACTTCTTTAGATATGTGCAGATGTATTGCCTCAACACTAACCTCATTGTTCTGGTAAACTTTGCCATCATGACATTTCGTACAAAATGAATACCCGTTGATGTTATATGCATCGTATTTCACTACGGTGGTGCGTGGTCCATATGATATCCACCTTATAGTTTTTGATACACTTTCTTTGGAGATCGCTAACTCTCTCTCAACCCGAATTTTATTACAAGTATATATTAGCTTCAAATTGAAGGAAAAACAAATAGACAATTATAAATCACATTGGTAATGTTGTTAACAAGCTTATTCTGGCTGGTGCTGTCTACTTTATATGGCAAGAAAGAAATTTCAAAATGTTTAAAGATGAAAGCAAAAGTGAAGATGTAATGTTTAATCTCATATATTACAACATAAAAAGTAAGCTCATGACTATCAAAGTTAAGAAGTCATTCAGAATATACTTCATTGCTAAGAAATGGAATTTAGAGTGGAAGAATCACTACTTGGTTGCTTCCTGATTTAGCTGATCTGCATTAAAGGGGTGTTTGGATACAAATTTATCTCAAGAATCAGTAACTTGCAGTGGGCCCTGTATCTTGGCCATAAGAACCTTTATCTAATTTTAATCTTACTAATTACTAGATGGGGGGTCATTGATCAGCTATGTAAACTTGGAGTTAAAGGCTTTCTTTTTTGCCATAAGGTAGGTTTCCTGCTTTGGCTGTAGGCCATTTTAGTGATGCCTTGATTGTTGTATTGGTTGGATAAGTAGTCAAGGAAATGTAGCTAAGAGGGATTATGTCCCTGAGCAACTCCTAGCCATGTTGTGATGCCAGTAATGGAATTGTAGCACTTGGTGTTGGATCTCAGTGAGAACAGGAGTTTTACCCTTTTCCTAGTGAAACCATCTATAAAAGCATCTTTGTTTAATAGAAGGGCTTCATTGAACTAAGGAAGGGTGTTTGTAGGGGGAAATCTAGCTAGGAAAGATGGTTTCTCCATGGTTGCCTAGTACTTTTCATTAGTCTCATTGTTTAATACTAAAGGCTAGATAAATGGGGGTATAGAAGCTGTGATGGTTCTATGGTACTCTACTATCAGAGATGTTTGGTATTGGATCCTTGTTAGATTTATCCAAAGATATCTGTCATTGTCATGGGGTCTATTGTACGTTTTTTTGCTTTGAAAAAAGGATTGGGAGATGTCTAATTCTTTTCTTAATTTTCTGTAACATCTCTTATTGGTAATATAATTCACCCTTTTACTAAAAAAACAATTATAAATAACATACGATTAATTACCTCTTTGCGTAACCACTTAGTAAAAGATTTACTGTGCTCATTCTCCAAAAATGCTATTCGTTTACTTGGGTTTTCTGTTTTCAAAACTTGCTCGTGTCGCCTGAAACAATGTCTTTGATTATTATATTTGATTGAACATTTTAAGTAACGAAATAGACATGTGTTAGTAATACTTACTCGATATACGGTACAAGTTCATCTGTATTCTGTATTACATAAAAATGTTCTTTCTGAAAGAGTTTCGCAGAAACTTCACTTGATTTGCCGACTGATAATAGATTTCCTTCCTCATTTTCATCAGTTCATGTTTATCAGGTGGGATACCAATAGTTTCCATAGATTTATGATATTCGCTAAAAAACTCTATTGTTTCTTCCGCAATAGTCTCCTCAGCAATGCATCCCTCTGGTCTATTTTTATTTTACACATGTCTTTTAATAACCTTCATACATCTTTCGAAGGGATACATCCACCGAAAGCATATGGGACCACATAATTTTACCTCTCTAGTTAGGTGCACAGTCAAATGTACCATAATATCAAAAAATGATGAAGGAAAGAACTTCTCGAGTAGGCACAGTGTCACTACCAGTTCTGCTTGCATCTTATCTAGTTCTTGCAATTTGATTTCTTTGCTACACATCAATTTAAAGAAAAAGCAAAACTTAAGAATAACGTATCGTGTGGTTGGGTGCATGATTAAACGTATTGCAATGGGAAAAAACTCTTGCATTAACATGTGATTGTCATACGATTTAAGGCTAATGAGCTTCCTATCCTTTAGACTGACAAAACTAGAGAAATTTAGACAATAGCCTTGTGGTACCCTGATGTTGTATAACATTTCACAAAAGATGTATTTTTCAGCATTCGTTAATGTGTAACCTACTGGAGGTAGTGTTGTTTTGTCTTCTTCTTGCATAGCAAACAACTCTGGTTTTACCCACAACTCAGCCAAATCCAATCGAGCATTCACTCCATCTTTTGTCTTTCTCGGAACATTTAGCAAAGTTCCGACTAGACTCTCAGCAATATTCTTTTCTACATGCATAAATCAATACAATGTGGAACAGAATGATGCCTCCAATACCTAAGTTTTCGATACCAAATGTTGAATTTCTTCCAATACGCACCGTTTTGTCCGTTTACTTAGCTTGAACCACCGTTTTCATCTGTTATGTTTCTTTTCTTCTTTTGAATCTTCCCACCTCTGCCTCTCGTATCTTCTTAGTTTTATGATGCCTTATTGTTTGTTCGTTTTCCTTTTCCCCATTTATTTTCAATATGTTGTACCTCGTTGTATATTTGTTCCTCGGTCATTGGATTTGGAGCCAGGAAAAATTCTTGTTGTCCATTAAATGCCTTCTTTATGGGTCATGTGCATTAGGTTATAATGGCTAATTCACATGGTTTATCTCATGCATGACCGGTGATAATGGCTAATTCTTGTTGGATTTGGAACCCATGCATGACCGGTGATAATGGCTAATTCACATGGTTCATGGGTCATGTGCTAGGTTATCACTGGTCACATTCATTAATGGGTATTTGACATCATATGGGTCATATTAGGGGTGTTCACAGGGTAGTTCGATTCGGTTTGTTGGGATATTTAAGCTATCCATCATGGGGCAGGAAATTAATTTTACTATCTGAAATCTAACTGTACTACGCGGGTAACCGGACATACGGGTACCCGAAGTGAGCGGTTACCGGCGGTTTGGGTCACGGTTAACCGTTTTTGACATTTAATTGAGTTTAACCATATAAACAATGTACATAAAATGTCTTTCTAGTAAAATTAAATGACATTGAATTTAAAAGTCATATAAAACGTAAGTATTCCGTTACAATAATTGCATTCAAATATTCATATATAACTTATTAACAAAAAATATTACTCGACGTTTATAGATTACGATCACATTAATCAATTTTCACACATAGATTTTTACAAATGTTCACATTAGGAGCTAAAAAGTCGTTATACAATAAAAGTATTACAACAATCGTGAGGGTTTAGTTTGAACACCCCTAGGTCATATGCATTGGGTTGTAGTGGTTTATAGTGTCTGCGTGAAACGTATAATTGTTAAAAAAAATTACTTAACGAAATTGGAATCACCCGGGTTGAGTTTTTTTTATTTTGATTGTTAAGTTTTTTAATAAATCTATGGAAGTTTTAATTTACATTTTGTACTTTTTAATAACATTTTTGATTATCTAAATTTTCCTAAAATTTAAAATTTTTTTAATTTAGATTTAAATTTTATTTAATTTGGTATTAGAAGATATTGGTTTAGGGGAGGGTATAATTTGTGAAAATTGTGAGTTAAGGGTTTTTAGTTTGTTCTGGTATTGGGAGTTGCGCGGGTTTAGTTTTGGGAATTGTAGGAATCAAAAATTAAATAATGAGCTTTCTACCACTGACCGCACTTCTCGAGACCCGTCGATACTGTATGTGCAATGAAGTAGGAACCTGTTCTCTAGTACTTCATTGTGCAATAATACATCCCCAGTCATCAATCTTTTCCAAACTACTTATCTTTTCCAAACCCACTCATTACTCCCAAACTATTTTCTTTAGCAATGCGCTCGTGTGTGTATAAACAACATTGTTGCCAGAAGGGTCATTGATGACCTGATTGATATCAGTGGAGAGAGATCGCCACCGAAGTATCTGAAGATCTTCATTGAGCAACAAATTACCGATCATCGTCGGTTCATTGCTCGTATGCGTGATGAAATTAGGACCTCAATGAATCTTATCAGTCAGTTGAACGCATTAATTGCGGAGTTGGAAGCTTCTAGTGATTATGAGGAAGTGTTTGACCTTGTGATGAAACTCCGGGATGACAGGTGTGATGAGAGAAAAAAAATGATAAGTGGTTGAATTTCAATGGTTGATTGTTGTTGCTGAGGAAAGAATTCATGGTAAAGAGATTGATTGGAATGTTGGAGGTCTAAGGCAATGATGGTTTAATTAGGGCAAGTTGAGGTTTTCTTTTGATTTGGATCGTTATGTTTTGTGGTTGTTTAGTCTGTATGGTACGGTATGAGTCAGTTGGGTTTATGATTAGGTTAATTATGGGTATATGATGATGATGTTTATTAGATCATAATATGTAATGTATTTTGGAAGATCTTTGAATGGAAAGGAATTTATGTTTATGTTTTATTGTATCATATTTTTGTTGTTAATGGTATTATGTCTGGTTATGAAGCTGTTAGTAATACGTTAGTCATGAGTATATGCGTTTTTTTGTGCATTTGAATATTGTTGTGTGCTCTGTCATTGATAAGCCTTAGTTGTTGTTTGAGGTTGCGTTGTTGAATTCCGTTTCTGATTTTTGTTTATTTCGAATTGCAGTTGTCCTTTGAATGTGAAGCCCCTTTGTGTCTTTCTGTAGTATTGTTTGGATGTTAGTAGGTATAGGTTTTAGTTTACTGTAGTTGAATTTGATTGATGAATGGTATTGGGTGTGCCGTATAACTTGTTACCCAGGTATAGGTTGATAGAAGTTGTGTTGTATTATGGCCGTGTCTCATAATTTGGCATGTAACCTTGCACTGGTATGTGAACCCCTATGTTTTTTTTATCAATTACAGTTGAGAATGCCGATTCTGGTTTTGGTAGGTAAGTAACTTGTTCTTATTAACTTTTGAGCCAAATTTAAATGATTAATGTCTAGTTGTCAATATTTGAAAAATTTTAAAATTTTTAATTATCATTTTAGGAGCCAAAAAATTGCAGCCAAAATTTTAAAAATCACCTAGGAAGTTGATTCTGGATGGTTTTGGTTTCCTTATTTCACAATAAACCCTATTCTATCTCCAAAAAATCAGGCTTCAACCTAAACAAACAATACATGTTTTAGTTTAGGGGCTTCTACTCTTAAAATGTAAATGCTTTGGGTTTAGTTAGTGCTAGTTTAAAAAAAGGAGGGCTTGGTTTGGCATTTTTTAAACATTAGGTATTCTAGTTTCATACTTAGTTCTCCTCTCTTTGAGTTAGATTTCCTTGTCGTTTGTTTCTGCAGTTACGCCTCCTGAACATCAAGCGTCATAAAGCTTCAATTGACCTTTCTCCACCACACGGATCAGATGCATATTCTACACCACATAAATCCCCTATATATATCAACGTTTTCAGGCTTCATTGATCATTATCCCTAAAACTCTTGTTCAACCTCTTTTTATAAATCTTTCAATCTTATTTTACCCACTTTAATTATCAATGGCAGCACCAGGAGGAGCAAACCAAATCGCTAGGCGTGTTATTGATGACCTAATTGAGTTCAGCGGGGAGACCTCTGTTGATGGTTACATGAGTTTCTTCAAGTCTCAGTAAATTGCCGAGAGCCGTGGTTTTGTAAATCGGCTACGCGAAGAGGCCAACACAGCCAAGAATTTGGTTGGGCAGCTTAATGCTTTAATTATTGAGAAGGAAGCTCTTGAAGATCAAGGGGAGATTTTTGACACTTTGATGGATCTTAAGGACGACAGGGAGGTTGCGCGGACTAAGCTGCAGGGGTTGAATGAGATCATTACTCAAGCTGAGCAGGAGATCGAGATGAAGGAAGCACAGACTCAGGCGATGAATGGTTGAAGGATTGCTGGCTAAGGAATGGGATGGTTTCTTTTGCTCTAGTGTTATCTTTTTATGTTTAATGTCTCTTTTGAATGTTTAGTTTTTGGCTATGGTTTTTATCTATATTAATAATGGAAGATCTTTGGATATTTTGTTGTTTAATCCAAATGAATGAAAGTTATGGTTGTTATTAAAATTATCACGTTCGCTCGTTTGTTTCATCTTTAGGAATTGGTTTTTAATGTTGTTTTGCATTTAGGAATTGGTTGTGGTGTTTGAGTTCAAATATGCGCTTATAATGTATTATTGTAGGTTTGAGGTTGATCCAATGACAATAGTGCATTCCATGTGTCATGTTCAATGTTGAGCCATGGCTATATAGGTCAAAAGTGCTTTGCTTTGGTTGTTCCATTTTAGGTTGTTGTCAATTTTTATGAGTGATTATGAAGTTTAAAAGTGGAGCGTTTGTTCCGCCGTTGCTTGGCTTTATTACAATTATTTTGGTTTCGGTGAGTGTAAATTTTATAAGTGTTGTGAGATTGTAGGTTGCATCTTTGATAGTGGTTACTATAACTGATAAGCAGTTATTGTGTTTTAATACAACTGATCATTTTATTTTTTTCTATATGTTATTGTGCTTAATACCTCTAATAAGGTAGTAAAGAGGGTGTGTGGGATTGCTTATATTTTTCTGCTTGTGCTTGTAACTTGTAAACAGAAGCACAGATAAGCAGCTTTGAAATAAGTAGCTTGAAACTTACTGCCAACTATTTATTTCATGTCAAATTAAGCAGATAAGTGAAAGTCGTTAAAGAAATTTGCAATGCCAAACACCCTTTAAGTTTGGATACAGTTAGATAGCTAGTTTTCCACCACCAATAATTTTGGGTTGAATTAAGCAGCTTTGGTGTATCTGGTCAAAATTTATGTATTCTTAAATGTTTATTTGAAAAGTTTGAAAGGTCTAAACTTTTAAGTGGTTTCTATAAGCAATCCCAAACACCTACCTTAAGTTGATATTTACTTGTTCTTATGTTTTTGTTATATGTGTTTGCAGGTATGGTTCCATATTGAACATATTACAAGGTAGAAACGAGCTGCTTGAGAAGATCATAGGGTGTGTTGTTGATTCAGGAGGGGTTCTGAAGCTTGATCTTAAGGTTTCATTTTTTTCCCTTTGTGTAGTAATTCTAAGGGGTGCGTGGCATTGCATTTCGAAGTGATATATTTGTGTTCTAATTATTCTACGGTGTTTGGGTGTAGTGAAGCGAGTCTTACTTTGTGTCTCTTTTGGGGTAAAATATTCAGTTTAAGATAACCATGGAGGAGTGGCTGCCACGTAATTGATTTCGGATATATGAGGGTTGTTTGAGATTGCATAGTATAAAGTTAAAGTGTCAATATTTCAAAAATGTTAGATTTTTCATAATATTTATTTTTTATAAATATTTATATTGCAGCCAAAATGAAATATTTAAATTGTTAATTATCATTTTGGAGCCAAATTGCAGCCAAAATTTTAATTTTTAATTGTCACTTTGGAGCCAAATTGCAGATACAATTTTTAAAAGCATTAATTTGTTTCCTTATTTGACACCCTGCACCATCATAAACCCTATTTTATCCCCATAAAATCAGGCTGCAATCAAAACAGAAAAAGAAAATCTTTTTACATCATTAGTTACCAAGTTTACTTATTTTCTTTTACACATTGCTGCTGAAGAATCATGGAAACTAAAGCCAATAATCTGGATGATTTGGTTACTTATTATAATGATAATGACATTGACGATTTAGGATATGAATCAGAGCTGTATCTTGATGAGGAGAAGGAGGAGGATGAAAACAACTATTCAAATTTTTGCTATGGTTTAAAGAATCAAGGGGTTTTGGATCCAAAGGTACATACATGTGTTTTATCAACCTACATATATATAATTTTTCATATTTAATTCAGTAGGCTTTTGTTTCCTATAGGCAACACCACCTAGTACCATACAAATGATTGATGAGAACAAAACTACACCTAAATTACAAAGTAAGCGCAAAAACGTATACGTCTCTTGTAATGCCATGTAAAAGCAAGCTAGGAAGAAGAGTCAACAATCTTTAAATTATTGAGAATTTTATTATGTACGACATTACAGTTTTATATTTGGTTCAGTTATATACATTCTAATTTAATTATATTTGAATTTGTTTTGATATATATTGATTTCTTAAATGTGACTAAAAGATGCATATGGTCACACTTATTAACACTTTTGGTCACTGTTTGCTTAATTCGTTGTGTGACTAAATATTACAAAAGGCCACACAAACATAAAACTCATGTGACATGGATGATCATTAGTGACAAATAATATATAGTTCTTTATTTTAAACAGCATTGATCACCATTATTAACACTTTGTCCACTTATGCTTAATTGTATTTGACTATTTATCTAAAAAAACTGCTTGTGTGACTAAATTATTACAATAGGGCCCCACACTAATACATAAAATTCATGTAAACCATGGTTGATCAATAGTCACACAAAATACACATTTAATAAACTTTAAACACCATATGGTCACACTTATTAAAACTTTTGGCCAACTTTTTTGTTAATTGTTTGATGGAACTTAACTAACCTAAATCAGTGCTTTGTTGACTAATATTACAAAAAGCACACACAAATATAAAATTCATGTTGCCATGAAGATGATCTATAGTTCACACAAAATTTCATATTTCTTAACTTTAATCAACATTTATGGTTCATACTTATTAACACCTTTTGGCCAACTTTATGCTTAATTTGTGTGTGATAAATACCTTAAAACAAAACATGCTTTGTGTGACTAAATATTATAAAAGGTCACACAAACATAAACAATTCTTTTTTTAATCTATACTATGGCCAGTTGGATTATGATCAATTGTCACTAAAATACACATTTCTTCACTGTAAACAGATAAGGTCTCATTATTAACATTGTGGCCACTTTTTGCTTAATTGTATGTGAATAAATAGCCAAAAACGTGCTTTGTGTGACTAAATATTACAAAAGGCCACACAAACATAAAATTTATTGTATTTTTCGTGAACATTAGTTGATCTATAGCACACAAAATTACACATTTAATAACTTTAACACATGATGGTCACACTTATTAACACTTTTGGCCAGTTTGATTTAATTGTATGTGACTAATACCCCAAATAACATACATGCTTTGTGTAACTTAAATATATAAAAAAGGTCAACCACAAACATTATAATTAATGTGGCCATTGGATGATCAGTAGTCACACAAAATACACATTTCTTAACTTTTAAACAGCTTCGGGCCATACTTATTAACACTTTTTTGGTCCACTTTATGTTTTTACATTGGTTATGTGACTAAATACCCAAACAAACATGCTTTGTGTGACTAAATATTAAAAAGGCACCCATCAAACTTAACTTCATGTGACCATTTCGGTTGATCAATAGTCACAACAAAATACAACATTTTTAAACATTTAAACACCATATGGTCACACTTATTAACACTTTTGGCCACTTTTTACTTAATTATATATGACTAAATACCCAAAACAAACATGCTTTGTATGACTAAATATTACAAAAGGCCACACAAACATAAAATTCATGTGACCATTGGATGATCAATAGTCACATAAAATATACATTTCTTCACTTTAAACAGCATATGGTCACACTTATTAACACTTTTGGCCACTTTATGCTTAATTGTATGTGACTAAATACTAAAAAAAATATTTTGTGTGACTAAATATTACAAAAGGCCACACAAACATAAAATTTATTTGACCATTGGATAGTCAATAATCATAAAAAATACACATTTATTCTCTTTAAACAGCATATGGTTACACTTATTAACACTTTTGGTCAATTTATGCTTAATTGTATGTGACTAAATACAAAAAAATGCTTTCTGTGACTAAATATTACAAAAGGCCACACAAATATAAAATTCATGTGGCCATTGGATGATCTATAGTCACATAAGATACACATTTCTTCACTTTAAACAACATATGGTCACACTTATTAACACTTTTTGTAAGTCCCAATTTATATGTCTACAATAATCGTAACACTTAGTAAGTAGTAATTAACATAAATAAATACTTTTCAAACGTGTAATACTTTATTGCTATTAACAAAGAATTACAATGTCCTATGGATCGCACACGTTGAATGACAATGTAAGTTACCCTGTGACAAGCAGAATTGAAAATCGTTTCAAGTCTACAAGTGAACTTGTATAGTATAACTATGTATCGGGCTACTATCTTTGTAAGTTCCTTAAAGGGAGTAAAAGATAATCTAATGTAAACAACGATGAAATCGATATCTTCTACTTCCTAATACAGGTTTTATTTATAGTGTTTTAGATGTAGTGGAAGTCACGGGTGTCAAAAGCAAGTGGTTGGATCCACACTTGCTTTTTGCATGTTCTCCAAAAAGTATTCCACTAACCCATACATTACCATTTGTTTAATTCATAAAGCCTATTTATTCTTCACATGCTTTATCAAATTTCCCGCTCAAACACTTTTGTAGAATTCGCCTTAGTTCAACTTGTTTTTCTTCTCAAAGGGCAACAAGATAGTCAGAGTGTTGCCACCTCTGACTTTCCTTAGAACTAGTAGTGTATTCCTTCTACATATCAGCTACTATCCATCCTAGCAGACGAGTATGTCTTTAAGTAATCTTCGACTTCCTTGACGATGTCTCTGACTTGAATACCTGTGGTTGCTCGCTGAGGCTTTGCACTCAGCTAGTCCTTTATCGATTGCTGATGCGTTGCACTCAGCGGGTTAACATATGTTGCTGATGCTTTGCACTTAGCGGGTTCACATATGTCGCTGATGCTTTGCACTCAACGATCTTAAACACATCGCTGATGCTTTGCTCTCAGCGGTATTACATACATCACTGATGCTTTGCACTCAGTGGTTTTACATACATTGCTGATGCTTTGCATTCATCGGTATTACATACATCGCTGATGCTTTGCACTCAGCGGTATTACATACATCGCTAATGCTTTGCACTCAGCGGTATTTTATTGATCGCTGATGCTATGCACTCATTAATCAATTTACACTTAGCCTAATTTCTATTTAAATCTAGGCAGAGACAATTAGGCACTAAATTGGCCCAACAATCTCCCCCTATTTGAATATAAATTATGCTAAGTAAATTATAGTAAGTGAGACAAGGCTTCTTCTTACATACAATTTAATTGAAACTAGCAAAAATAACTTTATTAATGATATTACAATTTAACCAAGATTATCTAAATTTTGTTCTACGATTTTCCTAGCCTCTGAACAATCATCTCTAGCCTCAATCATAAAATTCAACTTAGACATCATCTCCTTGGAAACCTCTGAGTCGATCTTGATCTGGTTCTGAATGCGGATGAGTTAAACTGTAGGTGTTAAGTGAAACTCACTTTCTCTTTGAAATGCCACATTTATATTTCTGTTCATAAAGAAGATCCCAGACTTTGGTTCAGCAATGACAAGTCTATCGATTGGTATGATCCCTATGGGAGGAGTCAGGTTCCTATTCATTTCGTCCATTCTGATGTCTTCAGTGACAAACATTTCTTTGAGGAACTTTGTCCTTTTTCGCTTCTTGTCTTCAGCTGACATACCAAAAGTTGCTAGCTCTGGTGGTGGTGGAAGTCCAACCTTCTTGGCCTGATTTACATCCCACTGAAATTTTTCCATTAGACTCTATAGCAGAGCATTATAGGATTTACCTTTTAGTTTAGATGCCAGAGTGTGAACTCCAATCCATTCGCTAAAGCCCAGCATCTTCAATTTGAAGTTATTCAGGACAGTTAGGTTCAGTGGATCATGATCTCTTGTGATTCTCATGGTTAGGATCTTCTGAGCATCAATTGTATAGCTGATCTTGGTGATTGGCAGATCGTTAGATCTTGTGAAGATGCCCATGTAATCATCCAACATCTTGGCCTTTTTGGCTTCATGCTCTTGCCACTTTTGTTCTTGAGCTTTGATGGTTGCTTGAGATAACTTCCTTTTAAGTTGCTTCTCTGATTCTTCTTTAGCTTTCTTCAGATTAGCCAATCTCTGAATTTCTTTAAGTTGAGCTGTGGCTTCCTTAATAGTCATTGTTTTTCTTTGAGAGCTGAAATCTTTAAGATTTAGAGTCTTCTGAGTAGATCCTCCTTCTTCAAGCAGTGAAGTGATCTCCAGCATAGATTCATCCTTAGCAACCTCTTTTCCTTTAGATTTGTCTTTGATTGGAAGCTCTAGAAGAATTAAACTCAAAGGAGTAGGCTTGATGATGTCAGGAATGGAAGGGGAGATCAGAGGAGTGGAGTTGATGATGTCAGGAATAGAAGGGGAGATCTTAAACTTTTTAGACAATGGCTGAGTGTCAAAATCATCACTGTCAATGCTATCAGCCACATTAACGATCTCAGCTTCCTTTTTCTTTTCTTCAAATATATGGAGAATCATAACTCTTTCTTAATTTTTAGGTTCAACATGCTTCTCCCCCTGAGTTGTATCAGGGTTTTTAGATTCCTTCTTAGTTTTCACCCCCTCAGTAGTTTCATCATCATAATCTACTGAATGGAGAAGGTTAGAAATTTCAAGCATCTGATATTGCAACCCTTGCACATCTTTGCTTAACATATGAAGATGTTTGCTCTGAGACTAAAGATCAGTCTTGACTTCTTCCATTCCATCTAGAACATTATCAGTGACTGATTGGTCTATCTCTGATCGCAACACATTTGTCAGAGCCTTTTGAAGTACCACAAAATTTTCACACTCTGTTTGATGAGCAATGGCAAATTGCTTCTTTATCTTCTTCATTGTCTATTTGTTGAGTGTAGTTTGGGTTTGTGCAAGTTGCTCAAAGACTGTGGAGACTTGAGCTTGTAGTGTCTCTGTAAGAATGGTTGGCAGACATTTTATGAGTGTTACAGATAGAAGACAAGGCAGTTGCTCTTGAAAGACATTGTTGATTAAGGTAGGCATGGTTGACTTGATATCATCAGAGACTTTGGTGATGAGATTGGATTCCAAGTCAGCCATATTAGAATGAAGTCTGACTTCCTTGCAAATGTGATTCATGTTATAACAACCCAGAATTTTCATCAAATGCAAAATCAACCTATTTTACTATGATCACAATTGTACGGGGAAATTTTTCGCTTTATTACATTACTTGCATTGCCAATATCTCAATATGCAATGTAACTTGCATAACTAAAGTTAACAACCTCACGCAAACTACCTATGTTAATCCTATCTTCATATATGTCAAGTCAATATCATCATATCCTTATTACAAAATGCATTACTCATATAATGTACCATTCGCAATGTTATATCAAGATGGGCTTTAAAACGTTATCATATACCTCTAAACCCTAATTCCATGATGGGTTAATATCTAAAGTGAATGTACAAGCTACTAAAGCATATTTAAAAGTAATATAACACCTCATTTGAAATATAAACTCCCTCCAAGTCAAGGTACAAGTCTTTAAAAGGACAATGTGCAAGTCATTAAGCATGACATCCAAAATAGCCGTTTTACCTCCATTTTCCTAAGAAATCTTGTACAATCCATCAAGTACAAGTTACAAGTAAGTCATACACTACATTTTGCATTCTATAATCATCCTCATTTCATAAGATTTTATGAAATGAAACCCAAAAATCCTAACCTGAGCAAAATACTAAACCATGACCCATTTCTTGGTCTTTATCTATTTTAAACCTCAACCAACACTCAAATAAGTTGTAATAACTTATTTTACAACATTACTAATCATATACAATCATCATTTCATTTCAATTATATACGAATTAAAGCTGAGAAACCCTAAACGTGCCCTAATGTGAACATTCGATCCGTTTACTCATTTATACCCATTCTAATCACAAACCATTAAATCAATTATGTCCTAAACTCATAATACAATCTTTATAATTATCAACCCATGCTTATACTATCAATGTACATGAATTGGAAGCTTAAAAACCTTATGCGTGCCCTAATTTGACCCGCAACATATTTTACTTATTTTCGCCCATTTTAAGACCAAACCACCTATCAATTCTTGATTATAATCCTTAATACAACTATTATGATCAGTAATCCATCATTATTGATCAAGTATACTCGAAATGCAAGCATAAAAACTCAATCCGAGCCCTACTTGAACCCGTATACACTTTTCTTTCTTTTTGACCCATTTCAAGAATTTATATTGCATCCAACCACCTTTATGATGCACCTACTTCATAACTAAGCTAATTACAAGCACCTTAACTCATCACATGGCCTTAAAAAGCTCCACATCTCTTCCTTTTGCTCCAATTCAACCGCGACAAACATAGCACGCAAAATACTTCCACCTTGCAATCCTATCACCTCTAGACCTCAAGACTCATCATTTAGCTTCTAAACATCACCCTCTAGATTTCATACATGTCCTAACCAGATCTCTAAGCTCCCTTGGTCACCATCATAGCAGAAATCCTTTGCTCAAGAAGTATTCTAAGGAGTTCTAATACCAGAAGTGAAGTGAAAGATTGAAGCCTTGAAGCCTTGGAGTTGTTATTCTAGGCATACGAAGCTAAAAGTCCTAATTTTGACCCGTTTCCAAGCTATAAGCTCAAAACCAGGTTCTGGATGTTCCACTTCTACTCCTACACTCTTATAATGTTCATATGATCCTAAATAAACTCTTGTTAAATTTTTATAACTCAATTCATGCTCATTTTCCATTTTGATCCAAAACCGTACACCCGAAACCCTAATTTTATGTTTTTCTTAAAACTAAATGTTATAATGGCTAAATGTTATTATAATCTATCCTAACATGCTTAACTAATATTAATATAAGTACTTTATTGATTTTTGAAGGAATTTGAACTTAAAACCCGCGCGTTTTCGTTTTAAAACCCTAATTTGACCCGTTTTGATTTCTAACTTAACGAATTGTTAATCTGAACTTTCGTTAAGTTAAACCTTCATATTTTAGCTTATACTAATAAGCTATAACCTGAAAATGTCTTTTGGAATGTTAAAATAAGCTTGCATGGCAATTCGGACTTGTTTTGTAAATATTACCCATGCAAGGGGTATATATCGTAACTTTCTGAAACTTATAACTAAAAGGACTAAAAATGTCATTTTATCAAAGTTATAATTATAAGGGTCTATTATGTTACTTTTCAAAGTGCAAGGTTTACTTTGTACATCTTTTAAACTAAAAGGACCAAACTCGTAATAGTGCAAACTCCAAGGGTATATTTTGCCATTTTTCATTCTCAAGGGTCTAAAATGTAACATTTTGAAAAAGTATAAAAATGTATTCAAAACATTATAAGACATAACTTTAATTAACGCTTGTCGTGCTTATCATTTCCAGATATTGATCAAAACGCTTTAAACCGATTATATCGTATCACAATACTAGGGAGCTTCATATTAAGGGGTTTCATCTTGGTATTACGTTCTGACTGAGTTGTTGGGTTTACGATTTAAAGTGCCCTAGATCCTCAAATGTTTACTGAATGACTTCTGAATTATGATGGCCCGAACGGTGATACAATAATTCCAAACCTTCCAATCAAATTCATGACTCTTAGAACCAAAGTTCTAGAGTACAATCTTCCTAAGACTTGACATATTTACACAAGTTGCATGACATGGCTGTTTATTATCATTTTACTATATCAACCTTCCCTGTTGAGATTGTGATAAAGTCGTCAACTTTCATTTTGGAATATTTATTACAACTACCTGTTAAGGTGAGATTTCAGAGCCTCGCTTTTAAAGTCTTTATATTTCATAAACTAGCAAGGGGGATACATGCTAGTTCTATACAATATCAATGATTTCATATGGATCCATTACTGTGAGTTCATAGCCTCACTTTTTAATCTCTTTAATGTTTTCATAAACCCGTGAGGGGGATACATGCTATAAATTACGAATACAAGTGTTTTTCCAAGTTATATGCTATCCTGATATACCATTACAACTAATGTCTAAGTTACTTTATGCCAAAAGTCCCTCATTCTCATGGACCATTAATCACTTACGGGTGAACGCGAATATTATGGATAGATCTATCGGGATTGACGAATCCTGTTTGTGTTAGCCGGATAGGTAACCAAACACACTATATTTGAATTTCATAGGTATATGGAAAATACCTACACCGGGGGCCATTATCTCTCTCTCTCTATATATATCACATCATTTTAGGTATATATATATACACTAGTCAGTTTGTATGCCATGAGCTTAGACAAGACAATAACGCGATAATACACTGTTAATAATAATGTTACCATTTTTCCCTGATAATTGTATTCATTGCAATTATTACAAATAACGGGTGTATAACAACGTAACCCAATATCAAGTATCACCATAATGCAATTTTCCATAATAATTGTGCTTGTACAATTATTACACTATAACTTGTATTCAAACTATTTATCAAACCTAAGAATTTCACTCAACCATTGTGTTGACTTTTTAGCATGTTTATCTTAGGTAATTGAGCAATATATGGCACAGGGTGGCTTGGACTTGAAGTTGGCTGAACTATTATCATTCATATTTTATGTTTTAGATTTTGGGACCTGCATTTTGTAAAAACTCTGATTATAATGAATGATAACTAAATTTTCCAAAAACGTCTCTTTTGAGTCATTTTCTATGATTATGACTGTTGTACTATGAAGTAATACCCCAGATTAGCTTCCGCTGCTATATTTGTCAAAATGGGGGTGTTACAGATTGGTATCAGCGCCATGGTTATAGAGAACAAGGTTAAAACCTTAACTATAACTACTTTTCTTTTCAGCCATCAAAGTCCTCCGTGCCACTACATTCCAGAACAGTATGTAAAGATACATAACTATTATATTATTACATAAATAACTTATGTTATTTACAATTGGGTTGTTATCAGAACGATGTCTTCTCCCAACCACTCTACTTCCAATATTGAGGATGCTTTTTCCTCTATGAATATTCTTAACTATACTTCGGTCTCATCGGATTATTTCCCAGCTTCATCGGGAAGCAGTTCTTTTAACTCTTCGGAAAACTCTAAAGATAATATGATCTCACCAGTATTCTCACCTTTCTACAATAATCCTTGTTTGAAGGACATACAAGCATTTTATGCTAAGAAATTCACCTATTTCATCACTAGATCCTATTACTCCACCAGCTATTTTGACTCCATCTCCGGTATTACCACAATTACTACTATTTGATCCCCGATATTTCTTTATTCCTGAAGAACTATTACCACCTAAGAAGCGATTCCATACCTCATCTTCTTCCTTAACTACGTTATCAAATTCATCTCGGAATCAAACCTGTAATTTGGTATCACCATCTTTCTCGGTTTATACTCCTACCCCACCTTAAATATTTGAAATAGGAAAAAGTTCAATTAAGATGCGTCTGAAACATCATGAGGAACAAATCGAAAGAAATTTTTAGGATTACTTAGATGAACCTCTTTTCACCGCAGTGAAAAATAAAGAGGGACTATTAATGATAGAATGGAATCATACAAAGAAAAGGAACGTAACTAAAGACCGAACTTAAGAAGAATCCATTCTCAAATTATCCAAACTTCCAAAAGAAGCTTAGGGGCAAAATCTAAGATGCCTTTCTCACTACAGAATTTACAATCTTGAACAAATCATTGAGGAAATCCAAGCTCGTCACCAAACAGATCAGGAAGATCTTTAGGATGTCATCTACCAGCTCAAAATCAACAAACTATCAAACTAGTTATAAGCTTTATCCTAGCCACGGGATGTGTGGTATAAATAAAAACACTTGTCAAATATTGACTATGTATAGTAAGAAGGCAAGTTATTTATGAAGGCAATCTCGTTATGTACCTTATTGTTTCCAGCTTATCTCTCTTTCATCATCATCTTCATCATATGCATTAATATCTCTGTCTTCATCATTATAAATCATACCTTAAGTGCTTAAAATTCATTACTCTTTAAGCATTTTAAGCATCACATTTTACTTTAATACCTTTCCAAAAAGGGATATCATTCTTATTACGTGTTCTCTTATGTTGATAGAATGCCTCCCAAAAGGACGTCAACATCTGAAACACCAGCCATAACTTTGGCTGCCATCTGGCAACTAATTACTGATGACATCTCCTCAGCTCTAAAAGCACAAGCTGCAACAATGGCAAATGCCGACAATCCCAATAGGAACACTGGACCAAGAGAAATTCCCGTAGCAAAAATGGGAAACTATAAAGAGTTCATTAGCTATCAACCTTTCTACTTCAATGGTACGGAAGGAGTAGTTGGCCTCATTCACTGGTTTGAGCGGACTGAATCGGTATTTTCTCATAGCAACTATGCCGAGAAAAACAAAGTGACATTTCCTACCAGTACTCTAACCAATGATGCCCTGTCCTGGTGGAATTCATACGCTCAACCTATTAGAATAGATCAAGCCAATCAAATTACCTGGACCAAATTGAAAAGGCTCTTAACCAATAAGTATTGCCTTCGAACTGAAGTCAAGAAGATGGAAGATGAATTTTACAACTTGGTTGTAAAAGGAAATGATCTTAAGACTTACATTAGGAGATTCCAGGAATTAGTCGTCTTATGCCCAAATATGGTACCAAACACCGAGAAACTTATGGAAGTCATCATGAGTGGATTACCCAGAAGTATTGAAGGAAATGTTACTGCCTCGAAGCCTCAAACTTTAGAGGAAGCCACCAACATAGCCCAGAGGTTAATGGATCAGATAATAAAGTGTGATTCTGTGCAAGAAACCAATAATCACAAACGAAAGCTTGAGGATAAGAGAAACATCATCAACAACAACAACTATCAGAATAACTATAACAATAACAACCATAACAATGATTACCACCAACAGCAAAACAAGAAGCAAGAAACCTTCAAGACTTATACTGCCACCAATGGGTATACTAGAAATCGTCCCTTGTGTGAAAGATGCACCCTACATCATATAGGACCTTGCAATGTCAAGTGTCGAACTTGCAACAAGATAGGACATCTGACCAAGAACTGCAGAAATAAAAGACCATTATGCAAATCAGTGCTCAAAAGTATCCGTAACTTGTAATGCCTGCGGAAAAAAGGACATTATGTGAATCAGTGCTCAAAAGCAAATAACAGGGCCACAGGAAAGCATACTTAGAGATGAGTTTGCTTTTATTCACTTTAGGATTTCTACCCTAGAAACAACTCTCCAGGATATTTAAGTTTCATCAGAATCTTCTTCAGTCTGAAAAACCCAATCATCAACCTACAATCCTTGTCTTTTATTGCTTTTATCTAAAATTATATCACATGACATGTAGCATAAGTATCAACTCTTTTAAAGTTTCATATGTAAAGTTATCCATGAAATAATAAAGTGGTGATTTTGTTACATCTTGTTATCTGGTGATATCAAAACTCGACATCGTTTGTCAAATTCCATTAATTCTATTATGAATACTCTCCTCATACAACTATATGGGCATTAGTACAATTAATATCTCAATATTTTTCTTACCTTTCATGATCGTATCATTTTCTACACATTACCGTTTTGACATCATATTTTATGCTTAGGTAAGACGATTTATGATCATCTTATTGAAATGAATTAGGACGATTCTTCATTTGAATAAGAAATTATAAATCTCCGAGCTATGAATTTATAAATTCTCAGTTACAAGGATTTGGAAGCTTCTCTTTGTAAGTGACAAATTATAAATAAGTAGGCTTAAGTATATAGCATACGTACAAACAAGTTTCTTTCAATCCGTTTGTACAAATAATTCTTTTTCTTCACTTAAACATTATCATTATTACCTTCATCATCTATTCATTTCCAAATTTGTATCTCACATGATTAACAACTCTCTTACAATTCATAATCATTCCTTGACATCTCTCCGGCATCTGACTAAATCTCAGGACGAGATTTCTGTAAGGGGTGGAGACTATAACAACCTAGAATTTTCATCAAATATAAAATCAACCTATTTTACTATAATCACAATTGTACGGGGAAATTTTTTGCTTTATTACATTACTTGCATTGCCAATATCTCAATATGTAATGTAACTTGCATAACTAAAGTTAACAAGCTCACGCAACCTACATATGTCAATCCTATCTTCATATATGTTAAGTCAATATCATCATATCCTTATTAAAAAATACATAACTCATATAATGTACCATTCGTAACGTTATATCAAGACGGGCTTTAAACCGTTATCATATACCTCTAAACCCTAATTCCATGAAGGGTTAATATCTAAAGTGAATGTACAAGCTACTAAAGCATATGTACAAGTAATATAACACCTCATTTGAAATATAAACTCCCTCCAAGTCAAGGTACAAGTCTTTAAAATGACAATGTGCAAGTCATTAAGCATGACATCCAAAATAGCCATTTTACCTCCATTTTCCTATGAAATGTTGTACAATCCATTAAGTACAAGTTACAAGCAAGTCATGCACTACATTTTACATTCTATAATCATCCTCATTTCATAAGATTTCATGAAATGAAACCTAGAAACCCTAACCCGAGCAAAATACTAAACCATGACCCATTTCTTGGTCTTTATCTATTTTAAACCTCAATCAACACTCAAATAAGTTGTAATAACTTATTTTACAACATTACTAATCATATACAATCATCATTTCATCATTTCATTTGTATATGAATTAAAGCCGAGAAACCCTAAACGTGCCCTAATGTGAACATTCGATCCGTTTACTCATTTATACCCATTCCAATCACAAACCATTAACTTAATTATGTCCTAAACTCATAATACAATCTTTATAATCATCAATCCATGCTTATACTATCAATGTACATTAATTGGAAGCTTAAAAACCCTATGCGTGCCCTAATTTAACCTGCGACATATTTTACTTGTTTTTGCCCATTTTAAAACCAAACCACCTATCAATTCTTGATTATAATCCTTAATACAAGTATTATGATTAGTAATCCATCATTATTGATCAAGTATACTTGAAATGCAAGCACAAAAACTCAATCTGAGCCCTACTTGAACCCGTATACACTTTTCTTTCTTTTTGACCCATTTCAAGAGTTTATATTGCATCCAAGCACCTTTATGATGCACCTCCTTCATACCTAAGCTGCTTACAAGCACCTTAACTCATCACATGGTCTTAAAAAGCTCCACATCTCTTCCTTCTACTCCAATTCAGTTGCGACACACATAGCACCCAAAATACCTCCACCTTGCAATCCTACCACCTCTAGACCTCAAAACTTATCATGTAGCTTCTACACATCACCCTCTAGCTCTCATACATGTCCTAACCACATCTCTAAGCTTCCTTGGTCACCAAGGAGCCATTCGATTATAAATAAGACCCTAAACCCCTCATTCTTACACATCCCCCACTTCCTCCTCTATAACCCATCATAGTAGAAATCCTTTGCTCAAGAAGTTTTCTAAGGAGTCCTAAGACCAGAAGTGAAGTGAAAGATTGAAGCCTTGAAGCCTCAGAGTCGTTATTCTAGGCATACGAAGCTAAAAGTCCTGATTTCGACCTGTTTCCAAGCTATAAGCTCAAACCCAGGTTCTGGATGTTCCACTACTGATCCTACACTCCTATAATGTTCATATGATCCTAAATAAACTCTTGTTAAAGTTTTATAACTCAATTCATGCTCATTTTCCATTTTGATCCAAAACCGTACACCCGAAACCCTAATTTTATGTTTTTCTTAAAACTAAATGTTATAATGGTTAAATGTTGTTATAATCTATCCTAACATGCTTAACTAATGTTAATATAAGTACTTTATTGATTTTTGAAGGAATTTGAACTTAAAACCCATGCATTTTCGTTTTAAAACCCTAATTTGACCCGTTTCGATTTCTAACTTAACGAATTGTTAATCTGAACTTTCGTTAAGTTAAACCTTCATATTTTAGCTTATACTAATAAGCTATAACCTGAAAATTCTTTTGGAATGTTAAAATAAGCTTGCATGGCAATTCGGACTTGTTTTGTAAATATTACCCATGCAAGGGGTATATATCGTAACTTTCTGAAACTTATAACTAAAAGGACTAAAAATGTCATTTTATCAAAGTTATAATTATAAGGGGTCGAATTATGTTAGAATTTCAAAGAGTGCACAGGGTTAACTTTGTACATCTTTTTAAAAACTAAAAGGACAAACTCGAAATAGTGTGGCAAACATCAAGGGTATATTTTGCCATTTTTTTCATTCATATGGGTCTAAAATGTAACGTTTTTGAAAAAGTATAAAATGTAAACAAAACATATGAAGACATAAGCTTTAACTAACACTTGTCATGCTTATAATATCCAGATAATGATCAAAACGCTAGAAAAATCGATTATAGACATATCACAATACAAGTGGAGCATTCGATACTACGGGTGTGGTCATCTTGGTATTGAACAATCTGAACTGAGTTATGACCCTGGGTATTAAAAACGGATTTATAAAGTGCCCTAGCTCCTTATCAAACGTTTACTGAATGACTTCTGAATTATGATGGTGCCCGAATACGGTGATACAATACTCCCAACTTCAATCAAAACACATGACTTCTAGAAACCAAAGTTTCTAGAGTATACAATCTTGCATAAGACTTGACATAATATATGCATATTTAATCAAGTTGGCGTGACTGGCTGTTTACTATCATTTTTCTATAATCACCCTTCCATGTATCGAGATTGAGATAAAGTCGGTCACTTTCATTTTGGAATATTTATTACAACTAACCTGTTAAGGTAAAGATTTCATAGCCCCTCTAGGCTTTTAAAGTCACTTTTATATTTTATAAACCCGCGAAGTTGGATACATGCCTAAGTTCTATACAATATCACTGATTAGTCATATGAATCCATTACTGTTAGTCCATAGCTCACTGTTTTTAATCTATGTTAATTGTTTTCATAAACCACGTGAGGGGATCATGGCTATAAATTAGTGAATCCAAGTGTTTTTCCAAGTGTTAAATGCTATCCTGATATACAATTACAAACTAATGTCTACAAGTTACCTTTATGCCACAAAGTCCCACATTTCTCATGGACCATTAATCACTTACGGGTGAAACCGCGAATATTGTGTGGATAGATCTATACGGATTGTACGAAATCCTTGTATGGTGTTAGACAGATAGGAACCAACACACAATATTTTGAATATTCATAGGTAAGTAGATTGGCAAAATACCACTAACGGAGGCCATTATCTAACTATATAAATATAATATATATATTAATATATATATATAGTATATATCGACTACATTTGAGGTAGCTATAATATATACACTAGTCAGTTTGTGTGCAATGAGCTTAGACAAGACAATAACGCGATAATACACTGTTAATAATAATGTTACCATTTTTCCCTGATAATCGTATTCGTTGCAATTATTACAAATAACGGGTGTATAACAACGTAACCTAATATCAAGTATCACCATAATGCAATTTTCCATAATAATTGTGCTTGTACAATTATTACACTATAACTTGTATTCAAACTATTTATCAAACCTATGAATTTCACTCAACCATTGTGTTGAATATATGGCACAGAGTGGCTTGGACTTGAAGATGGTTGAACTATTATCATTCATACTTTATGTTTTAGATTTTGGGACCTGCATTTTGTAAAAACTCTGATTATAATGAATGATAACTAAATTTTCCAAAAACGTCTCTTTTAAGTCATTTTCTATGATTATGACTGTTGTACTATGAAGTAATACCCCAGATTAGCTTCCACTGCTATATTTGTCAAAATGGGGGTGTTACACATGTGCTCATGAAGACTTTGGAGATCAGTATTAAGCTTAGCGGAAGCATGTATAGTGTCTTCAGAGTGATGCACAAAGTGAGTATCATCATCATTTTCACTGCTTTCAAAGAGACCAATGTCTGAGAGTGATTGAAGGTTGCTCAGAGTTAGATAATGGAAGATCAACTATGGCATCTGCATCAATCATAGGCTAATCTTGTAGGTCAGAGATCTTTGTAGAATAGAAGGACTTGACAGTTTGGATCTCTGACTCTGTATCATATGGGTTCTCTGGGATGATTTCATCTGCCTTGTCTTTAACTTTCTCAGGTGATTCTTCCACAATCTCCTTCTCCATAATATTTTCATTTGGAACCTACATAAACTTGTTAGATAAATTATTGTGATTTTGTAATGAAGGGTGTGATCGCCATTCTCTGTCCTTAAGAAGACTGGGTGTGATTATCCATTCCCCTTAAAAGTCTAAGACTTTGGGAATCTTTTGATTATGAGTTTGTAATGTAGGGGATGATCACCATTTGCTATCCCTAAGAAGACTGGGTGTGATTATCTAGTCCCCTCAAAGGTTAGAGACCTTGGGATTTTTTTAGGTTTTGGAGACCCCTGAGTCTAAGTGAAGTTTAGTTCATACAGGGATTTGACTTTCATGCACTAGATGGGTTTTTCCTAGCAAAGTCTAGTGTTTTTAGAGTCAATCAATAGGTGTTATAAACATGATAATATCATTCTCTGAGTGCAAACTCAGAGTGTACAGAAGATAGGGAATATTAAGTGCAGACTCTAACTCTCTAGTAGGTTGGGGTAGCTCTTTTACTTCACCACTTTCTCCTAAAGAACTTTAAGAGTGGTTGCTTGCAGTGCCCCTTATATTAAAAAACTATTACCTTTTTGGCTTCAGCAGGTTCAGGCTGGTATTCCTGTTCCTCTACTGACTTGGAGGCTTCTAGACTCTAGGGGATGTCAGTGGTGGACACTGGTTCCTCAGCAAGCTGAGTAATAGCGACTTGTTCTTTTGGAATGTCCTTGACATCTTTTAAGGCTTTGGGTTCAGAGGAAGATAGGATTTTCTTCTTCTTTAGCCTCTTGTCAGTTGTCGCTTTGGGCTTTGAGACTGGATTCATAGCGATCTCAGACAAAGAATTGTCACCAGCATCTTTAGCATTCACTTCCTCTGAGGGAAGGATCAAAGACTGTACTGGTATCTCTGGAAGTTTTGCAACTTTTCTCATGTAAGCAGTTAGAGGGACTTTAGAGATTGAAAAAGCTTTAAAGGTAGAGGAGGTTATCTGATGGGGCTTCATGGGTTTAAGCTCGCTGTTGTGATAGTTATCACCCATCAGATCTTCAATGATAAAGGATAGGTATATGGTATAAGCAATGTTAGTTTCTCTTCCCTTATTCTCTCCTTTCTTTTCAACAGAGGTTGTTAGTTTGGTGATAAGATCATTGAAAAGCAAGTCAGTAATGTCAATATCTAACCCCCATTATAGAGCATAAGCAATCATCTGTTGATTGACGTTCAGTTGGTCACGAGACCCTTGATTTCCTCCCAGATAATTGACTTTGTAAGTCATAAGAATCTTCCAAGTAGGAGTGAAATATTTTAGTCTGAGAGGTGACGAGCGTGCCAAATCATGAGAAGTGAGATTGGGATGTGCGTCATCGATAAGGGATAAAGTGGTAATGGCTTCCTTCACGGCATCTTTATCAGGCAGAGATGCAAAGTTCTTGGTGTAGTTTAGAGGATTTAGTCGCCATTTGTGAGTTTGAAGGTTTTAGGTTTTAAGAGAGATATGAAAAAATGAATTGGGTATTTTTTGATTTAGAGAAAGTGATGTTTATGTGTGTGTGAAAAATATTTATACCCAAAAACTAATTTATCCATTATGAAATATAACCTTTTGAGTTCCGTATTTAATGCTTAGTGGAAAATAGTCAAAGAAAATTATGGGTCCCTATTCCCTATTTTCAATGTTACATTCACACATCTCGAGAAAGTTGGTGGATTCAATGAACTGAATTTGAATTGAATATTTTGAATGTTTGTCTTTCAACTTTTCTAGTTTCATTTAAGTTATCTTAAAAACTCATTTAATACACAAGTTAAATATTACTTTAAATCATTTTCTTATCAGAGACATCTGAATTGATATTGAGCATACCCAACTCAGCTACCAATCTAGTGAAGCTAGGTTCAGCTAGAGGTTTTGTAAAAATATCAGCTAGTTGTAAATCAGTGGGTACAAAATGTAACTAAATATCTCCTTTTAAAATATGATCTCTAATGAAATGATACCTGATGTCAATGTGCTTTGTTCTAGAATGCAACACAAGATTGTTTGATATGGAAATGGTACTTGTATTATCACAAAATATGGGCACCTTGTCATATAGAACATTATAGTCAACTAGCTAAATTTTGATCTAGAGAACTTGAGCACAGCATCCCGCGGCTGCAATATATTCAGCAATAGCTAATGACATAGCTACTGAGTTTTGCTTCTTTGTGCTCTAGCATACTAACTTTCCTCTAAGTATTTGATAGCCTCCTAAGGTACTCTTTCTATCTAGATTGCATCTAGCGTAGTCTGAGTTTGAGTAAGATTTAAGATCAAATCCCGATCCTTTTGGATACCAGAGGCCTTGATGTGGAGTTCCTTTTAGATAACTAAAAATTCTTTTAACAACTACAAGGTGGGATTCCTTAGGGTTAGCTTGGTACCTAGCACAGAGACATGTGGAAAATTGGATATCTGGTCTGCTAGCTGTTAGATACATTAGTGACCCAATCATACCTCTGAATAAGGTCTCATTAACAGAGACCCTTGATTCATCAGGACCCAAATTGTTTGGAGGAAGCATATGGCATTTCACTGAGGCACTATCAGCTACATCATACTTTTTGATTAAATCCCTAACATATTTTTCTTGACAAATTGAGATTCCTTTATAATCTTGTTTGATTTGAAAACCTAGAAAGTAAGCTAGTTCACCCATCATGCTCATTTCATACTTTTTGGTCATTAGTTTAGCAAATTGTTTACTCATTTTATCACTAGTTGACCCAAAAATGATATCATCCACATATATTTGAACTATTATGACATCACTCTTAGTTCTATAAGTAAAAAGAGTGTTGTCAATGGTACCTCTCATAAACTTGTGCTAAATAAGAAATTTTGAGAGAGTTTCATACCAGGCTCTGGGAGCTTGTTTCAGCCCATACAGAGCTTTGTTCAATTTGAAAACGTGGTTTCGAAACTGACTACTTTCAAACCCAGGAGGCTTTTCCACATAAAATTCCTTAGCTATCTTCCCATTCAGGAATGCACTTTTCACATCCATCTGATACACTGTAAACCCCATATATGATGCATAGGCAAGAAAGATTCTAATGGCTTCAAGTCTTGCAACAGGTGCAAATGTTTCATCATAATCTATACCTTCTTCTTGTCTATACCCTTTAGCAACAAGTCTGGCCTTGTTCTTAGTCACCACACCTTCTTCATCCATCTTGTTTCTGAACACCTATTTGAGCCCAATAATGGTTTTACCATAAGGCTTAGGAACTATAGTCCACACTTTGTTTCTTTTAAATTGGATCAATTCATCTTGCATTACAATAATCCATCCTTCTTCTTTGAGAGCTTCACTTAGTCTTTTTGGCTCAATCTCAAAGAGAAAATTGACATATAAGCATTCATGTGCAAATGCAGCTTTAGAGTATCTGATTATGCTTTTAGTGGTTATACCCGCCAAAGGTTCACCTATGATGTTCACAAGCTCTATGTGTCCATCTCTGGACCATCTATCTTGAGGCAAAGGATGACCCTCTGATTATGTAGTCTCTGAAAATAATAGAACAGCTTCACTGATAGGTTCATTATTGATGGATACTTAAACTTTAGTAGGTTCAGGGTTGTCCTCTGATTCATGAGTATTGATAAATGGATGATCATCAGAGGTGGTAGACTCAGGTGTTTCAATAGTAGGGACAGGATCTTGAGTTATGTGTGAATCAGTGGAATTAATGGTTTCAGGGATGATGTTGTTGGTGGAGAGAGGATCATATGTTGGAATATAAGGAAAGTGTTCACTCATGCCTGAGTTTTGAGAAACTTTGTTTTTGTGTTAAGAGAATTCATCATCAGTAAATGTAATGTTTTCATTGAAGTTGATTTCATCACCTTTTGTGCTTGATTGAGAAATTACTTCATCATCTTCACTGAATGTAACATGAAAGGATTCTTCCAATTCTTGTCTTCTGATGTTGAAGACTCTGAAAGCTTTAGCTATTGGTGAGTAGCTAAGAAATAAACCATTAACAACTTTGTCAATAAATTTTCCTAGGTGATCTCTGTGATTGTGAATATGCACAGGACACCCAAACACATGAAAATTGCTGATGTTTAGTGATCTTCCTCTGAACACATCATAGGCTGTCTTCCTATGTCTTTTTACTATGATGGATCTATTTTGAGTGTAGCAAGCAGTGTTGACAGCTTCTCCCCAAAATTGTTTAGGGAGATTAGCACTATTTAGCATAGTTCTAGCTTCTTCAATCAATGTTCTGTTTCTTCTTTCAGCTACACCATTTTGTTTAGGGGATCAAGGAGATGAAATTTTTTGAGAGATACCTTTTTCATCACAAAATTCTTCTAGCTTGTGGTTTCTGAACTCAGTTCCATTATTACTTCTCAGCTCCTTCAGCCTT
>BQNB010069623.1:0-27286 GCA_026074375.1 Tanacetum coccineum | reverse complement strand
ATTGCCTTATGCTGCAACAACGTTCAACATTCTTGATCAAAGCATATAGACATCAGATTCCACTTCATAAAAGATCAAGTTGAGAATGGAGTAGTAGAGCTTTACTTTGTCAACACGGAGTCTCAACTAGCGGACATCTTCACTAAAGCCCTATGCAGAGAAAGAATTGAATTTCTTATCAACAGGTTGGGAATGCGAAGTTTTACACCAGAAACTCTAAAACAATTGGCAGATGAAGCTGAAGAATACCTATTCAAATATCCTGTATCATATGTATATATATATATTAAAAACCATAAAAACCAAAAAGATTTTTCATTTTATAAAAACTTTTATAAAAACAAAAGACAAAATTAAAAAATGAAAAAAATACAAAAAGAGGTAATAATGGCATGTCTTCTGAAAATCGATAACATTTACGGTCTTAGAAATGTCATTCAATAATGATACGAGGCTGTAAATGAAGTTCGAACAGAAGTTCCAAATGTTTTTCAAAACATGCCAATGGCTTGCTATTATTTCAGATAGCAACTCGGTCATCATCTTAAAGGCAAGTATTCCGTCAAAAAGGAAACTTGACCTCATAACTGAATTTATTCTTGGTCATGGTCTACTTATGACTATGCAAAGGCTTGTGATTACTTTGCATCACAACCCGTACTTCCTATGTTTCTATAAGTATACGTGTCAGTGCGCTTATGAGTGAAAATAAGAGAAATCTTATTTGCTATGATGTTTGTTTTTCAAAATAAAATATTGCTTCATCAAAAAATACTTTTCAAAGACATTTGACCACTCAAACGACGACTACTGCTATTTAATAGAAAACGGGTTATTGTTTGAGGGGGAGAAAATGTCAAATATCTTCTTCATAATAAAAATGTGATTAAAGGGAAAAAGGGTTTTAAACAATAACGGAATATCATTCTTTAAGGAAAGTTAATTAAGTTTAGCTTATGTGTGCCTTATATGTTATGTGTTTATGCCTTTAGGGGGCAAATATGCAAATACAAGTTTTTAGGTATGTTAGTCAAAAAACATTAGGGACTTTGTGTACCAATTGTTAAACTATACTTGCCTAATAAAAGTTATTGGTGAAAAAACTTAAAGGGATAAGAAACTTGAGGGGCCAAATGTGTTAAAAACAAAAAACGATTTATAACATCGCTCACCCCATCCTGTCACTCTCACTCATAACACACACCTAAGAAATTTTTCTCCCTCCCTTGAAATCGCTATACCTCAATCTTCTTTTCTAGTCATTTTCATCTCTAAGGTACAACATATAAAATGTTCTACATCACCTAACCTACCTACATCTCAAACGAATTAGCTTTTCATCCACAATTGATATCGAAATCTCTAATTCTCAAAATTAGGGTTCTTGAAAATCAACTTGGTTAAAACGCTAAATTAGTTGAGGGGTTTTGTAGATTTAGGTGTGTAATGTACTAGTGTAACTCAGGTTTATGTATGTTTAACGTTTGAATGAAATATGATCAATCTTGTGTTTGAAAATTTAGGGGTTTGCAAAATATTGTAAAAAGTTTCTAGGTTTTATGTTAGGGAGATTCTCACCATTTTATTCACATCATGAATCAACTTTACGTGCTCGCTCAATAGGTCTCTATAGTATATTGTATAAAATTGGTTGTGCATAAACTATATTGATCCTATCTTAGCAGAATCATGGATACAACAAAAGCACAACAAAAGGCGTTGGATGATATTCTTGTTGCACCTGAAAACCATCTTAAGATTGGAAAGTGCAATCAACGTCTTAGCCTAACTCTAAAATCTAATGAACTAACCATTCAAGTGGCATTAGACACTTTGAAGCTCACTCCTTTCTACAACGCATTTGAAGTCTCTGCTGATGTTCCAGAAATTTACATGTAAGAGTTTTGGGCTACTATCACCAAACATCATTTCTCACTTCGGTTTAAGATAAATGGCAAAAGTCATACTATTAATGTTGACAACTTCAGAGATATGCTCAAGATTTTCCCTAAACTCCCAGGCCAGAAATTTGAAGATCGTCCATTTAAAGAAGAGATACTCTCTTTCATTAGAAATCTTGGACACACTGGTGAGTAAAGGTCTTATCTGATGTCAATGTTAATCACTTGCATCAACCATGGAGATCATTTGCTACCATCATCAATAAGTGTCTTAGTGGAAAAACTACTGCTTTGGAAAGTCTTCGCCTGTCACGAGCTCAAATCCTTTGGGGAATGTATCATAACAAGAATGTTGACTATGTCTACTTGCTGTGGGAAGACTTAGTGTATCAAGTGGAGAACAAGAATTCTAAAAAGAACAATGACATGTATTATCCACGTTTCACCAAAGTCATTGTAGACTACTTCATGGCAAAGGATCATGTAATACCAAGGAGAAACAAGATGTATTGGCACTATGCCAGGGATGACTTCATGTTCACCACAACAAGAGTCATTTCTAAACATCATGACACACAGGTATACAGTGCTATTCTCCCTCAGCACTTGACCAACCAATCCATGTTAGAGTCAGAATCCTACAAGACTTATGTTGATTATGCTACAGGTGAGAAGATTCCAAAACCCAAATATGGCAAAAATAAAGCTGATTCTGAATAATCTCCTAAAAAGAAGACTGCTACCACTGCTAAAGGCAAGAGACTCAAGACTTTAGCAAAGGTAGCAAAACCTGCCAAGAAGAAGCAACTTGCAAAGACATCTAAAGCTAAAGGTATAACAGTGATATCTAAAGTTGCTTTAATAGAAGCTGAATAAATGAAGCTAGCCAAAAAAAGAAGTCTGATAGAAACTCACAGCTCTCACGCCAGTAGCTCAGGTGCAGATGAAGGAACTTGTGGAAAACTAGAAGGGGGGGTGAATAGTTTACCTCTTTTTAAATTTAAGTTTTATGTATGTTTGTAAAACATAGATTCGACCTTTTTGTGAATTCAATGCTTGCACAATATGAACAATGTAAATATATGAAATGATAAAGAAACAAGATAAAAGAGTTAAGAAAATCAAACCACAAGTGGTTTCCGGTAAAAAAGTACCTCTATCGCCTACTCCACCTCCCCGAGCACCAAACCTCGAGAGTTTTTTTCATATGTCAACAAACTCCCTTATGGGGAAGAAAACCGTACGACAAGTTGCTTATATCAACTTACGAAACTAAGCAAATGTCGGAGTTCTAATGCTTAGCTAGACCCAATATATCACAACACAACTCATGACTTGTTCACGACTTCAACAACGTCACGACATCTTCACAACTTCACAACCTATCTCACAACTTCACGAGCTTCCTTTAAAACATCACGAATTCTTCAAAACTTCACGACTTCTTAAAACTTACGATTCTTCTTCACAACTTCACGACTTCACTTCACCACACTACTTATATCACAACTACCTAACACTACTTGAAAGATCACAACGATCTAACTATACTTACAAAGATCACCAAGATCTAGCTAACTACAACAACAACTACAAGATAATATAATTTGATATACAAATATGTGATATGAATGCAAAAGATTGTTATGCAACACTAATTTGTAATAATTCTTCACTTGATGATTGAATTATTCTTCTCTTGCACTTGAGGAATAAGCTAGGGATCACTGAAATAAAGCTTATGATAAATGATCAAAGGATTTTAGAGAGGATAATGGAGCATTTTTGAGCAAAAGAAATGAGTGCAAAAGGGAGAAAATTGTTGGTGAATATCCCAGTATTTTATAGGACAGACAGGAGGAGCGGGATCCTATGGCCGCCCCCTTAACTGGGTGCCAGCCCCCTAGAAATGGGATGGCCATCCCCATTAAAAATTAAGGGGCCGCCCCTTAATTCAGACGCTCCCTTTTTGTCCATATTCATGGGAGGTGTTTACTGGACCCATTTCTAGCCATTTTATGGTCCAAAATTTTGAAAACAAAATTTTATTTGAATTAAACATTTCTTTTAAATGTTTACAAATTGTTTTCTGATGTTTATAAAAAGTTTACAACATTTTAAAAAGTTTTTCCTTTGATCATAAAATGCAATCAAGCATTTGGTTTATTCATACCTTGGGGTGATATAATTTGAAATGAATATTTTCTACTAAATACCTTGTTTACGTTATATTATGTTGCTACGTTTTTATATTTTTTGAAAATCACAACGTCAAGATGTGAAAAAATATTATAATGTTTTTTAGGCATTAAATTTTTTTCAACAATCACTCTCTTTTTTGATGATTACAAAATTAAAACTCATTACATGTAAAAATTATTTTTAAACAAGATTTAGTGAGTTTTATGTCATTTAAATTCCCCCTTTTGTAGAATTAAAAGAGCATTCGTCGAGATTGCTAGTAAAATCGACGGAATAAATGCTCCCCCTTGATGTGTGCTCCCCATCGTTTGAGGGCACCAAGGAATCCAACTATGGTTTCTTGGCTACAAAATGGGTTAGAACAATACAAATATTTCTAACATGTAGCAAGGAAGAAAAATATGACATACAACCAACAATGATCATTCATTAAGATTAAAATAGTGTGTAAAACACACTCATGTATACATAAGAAAATAAAATGCTGACATACATGAAATTTAAACTACAAAAAGCCCTATAACTAGTAAATCTCTGTAGGACTTGCATGCAAAATGGTAGAGGATCAATTATTTGAGAGACTAAACATAGAGCATGTTTAGTTTAGGGATGATGGTTGGAGGTGTGTGATGATGATTGGTGGTATGTTGAAAGCATGTGTTCAATATATGAAAACATATAGTGAAGTTCATCACTTAACCTGAAAATGATTGTGGATACAACAAAGGCATGAGTTACCATGTGCTTCAAGGAAATTCCAAGGGATAAGATATGCAATGATAGGTGGTGAAGGTGATGGAGTATCAAATTGGACATCAAGTGGGGTATTTGGGGAAAGAGAAGAGTGATGTCCATTGAATGCATTATCTTGATTGGAGGTTGATGGAGAAACCTTAGAGGAGGATATGTTGAAGTTTTACAAGTACCATTTGGTAGGGTGATGTTATGATGTTGGAGATTTTGGTTATGTAATCAATTGAAGATGAAGAAGTGTCTTTGGTTGATGGTGTTTTGGAGGGTGCATTAGGAGCACTAGGTGATAGAATTTGGAGTTTGGGTGATGGAGTTTTTGTGTCATCTTAGTTAAATCCATACACAATTGTTTTTGGTGAATGAAGTTGATTTTTAGTCTCTAGAGACCTTGAAATGGAAGCTTCTAGTGGAGGCCATGAATGTATGTGTTGTTGATGGTGAAGTGAAGGAGATATGTGAATTGATTTATAAATATGGATAAGTTTAGGGAATTCACATGTTGTTCAAGCCTTCTGGGAAAGAATAGCTGAACTAAGTAAAAGAACGGCAAAAGCAGTGTGAAAAATATTGTTTTACCCGTGAAGGGCTAAGGGCGGTCCCCTTAAAATTAAGGGGGCCGGCCATTGTGAATTAAGGGGGCCGCCCACTGTTAGTCCCATTTTTCACAGAAAAACTATTTTTCTCAGGATTTTTGTGAGGGTATTTTTGGTTTGGTGGTTTATTTGCAGCAAGCCCAATATAGATTTATAAGCAAATTTACATCTTATAACATAAAATAAAACACATATCATTGAAACCAAATTGCATAACAGTTTGATTTAATTAACAACCAAAGGTTTTAAGGTATCATGCAAATAAGTACCTAAAAGAGTAACCACATATAATCTTTCGAATACATTCGGATGATCACATACAAGTTGTTTAATAAGAACATACACATAATCCAAGTTAAAAATTTGTCTTAAACATCCATTTAAGCAATCTAGTATACACTCCACCCCTATGTCCTTCTTTCCTTCTTCTTGCTAAACACTCCTTTTAGGCCGTTCCAAATGACTTGTAAACCTCCGCTCATCACCTTATGAATTCTTTGCGTTTGTTGACAGGTGGTTTGACGTTACAAAGGGATTTCATCCGGTTGGTTCGGAAAGCGGAAGGCATTTCGTAGTTTTGGAGTTTAGTGTATTAATGAGAGTTAAGATATGTTGAAGGAGAATGGAGTACTTGCACAAGAAGTTCGACATCATCATCATCATCAATCATGTTGATGAGAATGCGTGCCGTGGATGATAAGAAGATGAGGATGAGACGGAATGCGTGCCTTTGCCACGAACACTTCGAGGTCCTCCGATTTTTTAAGACAAGAGGACGCGTGACTCGATCAACACAGTCATGAAATGCCCTTGTCAAGAGGTAAGGATATGCTCATGATAATTCGAATAAATGACGAGTCAAGGAACATACCATAAAATGAAGATTGGTGGTTGGATTACTCTAGCACATTTGATTCTTTTGACAAAGAAGTAACAAGATGTTGTGTTTCTTCGGCAAACAACACAATACAATATGTGAGCAAGACAAGCGGGGAGATGGTCCCGATGTCCTCCTAGTCCGAACACATTCTCTCGAATGAGCTCTTCCCATTGCTTCATGTCGGGGCTTAGCTCTTTGGTGAGGATTTGATTTGGAGTAAGAGTGACTGTTTGACTTTTAATGTAACGGATCTACCATGACGCGTTCCAATTCAAGAAGTCGACGAATATCGTCAGGAGAAGGAAGATGGTAGAATATGTCCCACGGTTTCTTGAGAAAACTCAAGAGATGCAAGGTCCAACTCGTTGGTAAAAAAAAAATGGCTTACCGTTGTAATGAATTTTAGGATTTGACCGAATTAAGCAAGAGTGAGAGTTATGAATTCATGTTGAATCATAAAGGAGATGAAAAGATAGCCATATTCATAGGTTTGAACCGTGACTTGACTATAGAAGTCTACAATAAATGTCGGAATATATCGGTTTCAATGATTTTAAAGAGACAATCGAAGCGATATTTGTGAAGAGACGCTCGATGTTGTTTGGATTTTGTAGTAGGCTTTGATCAACAATACGACCTTCGTGATATATTGTGCGAATATTCAATTGATATATAGATTTTGGCAATGTAGGGGAGAATGCTGGGGATTTTGGATGCTTTTGGATTTAGGATTTAGTTAAGGGATATAATCTGTGGTATGGGCTCTTGCATTTTGTTACCTAAACTAGTTATCAACAACATAAAAAGTTACAAAAAAAATGACAAAGGTGGGACAAGGAGTAATTCGAATCTCAAAATAACTCCCTAAGAAGTGATCATATTGTTATCTTTAATTTATTATTGACTTAATCTGGATGTCAAGGAATATATATTAATTTATAAATTTCAAAGAAAAAAAAAAATAAAAAAAACAACACGACCATGAACCAAACACTCCCCTAATAATCATGGAATTAGTTTAACTGTCAAAAAACTATATTCAAGTATATATCATGTGATGAGTTATAGTGTTTATTATTTTTATCTTGTACAAAAGTTAAGTAGTGTTTGGTTTTTATTAAAAAATCCAATTCTTAAAAGGTTATGGCCCAAACGCCCCTTATTTTATACCAATCCCAGAATAAAAATCAATATCATATATGAATTATATATCTTGATGACTTATACATGCTAGTTAAGTGTTTATACAAGTGACAAAATTATGGTGGTGGTCATTTTGACTCTAGTAATTGATCCTAAGAAACAAGCCAAACACCCCTTTATTTTTATAATACATTTTCTATTGATTTGAAAAAGTAAATCATTTAGAAATGACGTTTAGATGGACTAAAATAGGTTTGTTTATACCATTGTTTTTGGCATGAACAACGATGTATAAACCTTTGCTAAAAAAAAAATATGAAAGTATATTTATGATAATTTCGAACCAAAAATTTTATGACTCAATTTAGTGTTTTGATTCAATTCAATCATGAATGTAGTGTTCCTATGACTACGGGTATCATTATAGTTATGGAAATCCTAGACAAAAAAAAAATGAAAATGATAAAGAACACCCGATTTTGATTGGGAGCAAAATTAGATGAAATCAAATGAAAAGAATGATGAAAAACTTACAATTGATGTTGTTGATTGATTTGTTTGTAATTGCCCCTTGCGAATTTTGGCTAATGGAGATTTGAAGTTTGATTTTTGGTAATATGGGGTGGGTTTTATCGTCACAGCCGGTGGAAAGGGAAGAAGGAAAAAAAATGGTTTTTCTATGTAGTTTCAATGAACAATGGGGGGGGGGAAAGTTTTGTTTTTCCAGTGGCCGGTCCCCTTAAGTAATTAAGGGGGCCGCCCAATTTACACGGCCGATCCCCTTAATTTTAAGGGGGCCGCCCTCTGAGGAAAAAATTTTCTTCAATATTTGGCCAGTTTTTGTGAGAATGAATATTGACAATTTTTAATTAACCTTTTGTTTAATTAAAAAGTTTCTTTGACTATTTCGAACGAGATAATCAAGACGACAAATTGAGAGGTGATTTAGAGATGAGTTTTCTTGCAAGGAGAAGAAATTAATTTCTTTGAAAAGAAAATTAATTGATTCGATTTGAGATGAGACGAGAATTGATAGTGAAGATAATGAAATAGTGAGACGTAGTTGAGAATATCAAGAAGTTGATTCCGATAGACGTAGATGATGGTTGACATGGATCCGAGATGATCGTTGAAGTAGAAGGGAGTTTGTTTCATCCATAGTGTGTCTATGATCTTCGCGCGACTAATCATACTTCTATGTTAATTGTTAACCACTAGCTTGCTCTTCTTCATCTACGTGAGTTTGCTATGTGGTCATAGAAGATTTCCATTTTGTAGACGAATGACTATAATCTACGCAAAAGAGTAGTTCATAATGAACTAATCTCTTCAAAGCTAGAAAACCAACAAATGGTATTTCTAGAGACTACACTATTTTTAAGAACTAATTATACTACATCATCATAGTAACACATAGTCATTTACTTATAATATATATTCTTTGAATATGAAAAGTGAGACGTACCTTAGACTTTAGAATAATCTTCGTTAATATCTTCACAATGTAAATGATAAGGGTTCATGGGAACATTGTCATGAATTCTTTAGTCCGTAGACAAAGAATGTTTGTAGATAACACACCATTTCAAAGATTGTGATGGCTTAGCCATTTGGTCCCCAACGTTTCATGTATCCGAGGTTATTGTTTCCGCATATGTTTTGCATTTGGTTTTGGCACATACATGGTGAACAACTTCCACATTGAGTGAAACTAAGTGGATGTGAATGGTTCCTTATTATGTGATTAGGATAGTTTTGTCTACCTTGGTCTCTCCTAGCTTGAGGTGTTTTAGACCGAGGACGAGATTATTAGTCCATTCTCTAGAGGTGGAGTTATAGACCTCAATGAGGGTTTAGTAAATCCGACAACCGGGTTTTTAAGGAGGGTTTGTAATAACGTTTTTACTTCATCATCACTTGCAATAGGAATTTTTAGTAATAATTTATAAGTATATAATTATTAGGTTTGATTCTATCAATTTTTCTTTTGATCGACTTCTTGAGCTTTTACTAACTTTACATGTTGGTTTCGCTAGGTGATCCTTTGGTAAAATTAAAACATAATCCAGATTTATCTCCGGAAGTCTTTTGAGAATTTATTATTTTCTTAAGTGAGTGACTACTATCATTAAATTTATCTAGCCTAGTTATTTTTTTTTCTAAGCACCACATTTTCAAGCTTAAGATCTTGACATAATTTACATTCTTCAATTATTTCCTTACCTTTTTCTAACCTAGATAATTTGTTTTTTAGTTCTAGTACTTCATTTTCTAATTCTATTTTAGCTTGTTTTTAGATTTATTATTTTCCATGACTTTTATCCTAAATGCATAGTCTACTATATTCCATTATCTAAGTCATTTTTCCTCTAGAAATGATTTGTCATCACAAAACATAATCCGGTTTCGGAAAGTGCCTCATTGGAATCTAAGCCCTAAGACACTTTACGTCCTTGAACTTCTCCACTTCATCATCGTCGCTTTCACTCCACTCCTCCACGAACGCCCAATGATTTGATATTTTAATAGATTCGGACCTTCTCTGAATGAGATATTTAGATCCCACACTTGATAACATTTTCTTTCACTTGTCCTTATTTTGTCATCTTATTTCTTTTGTGAAAGATTTTCTTTCTTCATATGGTTATTTTACGAAATTTGTCCATATCTTTTGAATAACTCTTGAAGTTCCATACAACCTATTGTGTATTCGTCATTTCACTATCGGAGTTGAACTATCTTCTCACTAGATTCCTTTCTAGCTTTTAAAGGCAATAATCTACTTTGTTCTCTTTTGATTTTTGATGTTTCACAGTCTTTCTTGATTACTTCTTCATAGACTTTTAAAATTTCCAATAAGTGTCGTCAAGTGAAAGAGTAGTTAGATTCTATAATTCTTCAATGTCGTGACTTTTGCGCGCCATTTGGATGCATGCCCTAAGAAACATCCTAACAAAAATTCTTGCTAGAAAAACCTTCATCAAGTGCTTTTAGACTAGAATAAAAGTGTTTAAATTTAGCAAAAGCATTATCTTATTGATTCCTCTTCCGAATCATGTGAAATTGTTCATAATTGTTGAACAAGAAGACTATTTTATTTTAGCTTTTAACTTGATTTTACTTTATGAGTGATTAACAAAGTAATCCATATATCTTTTGCGGTTTGACACATAAAATTCTTTCATATTCTTTTACGTGGTAAAGCATATAAATACCATTGGCTTCATTTATTTTTAGCAAGTTTTCTTTTTAAGATCGCATTATGTTGTGAAAAGATACAATTTCATCCTTTTTAGTTTTGCCAAAGATCTAGATCTTATGACTACACATAAGTTCGAATCTATTTTTCCAATAAATAAATCATCACTTTCAAATATGGTGGTCTTTGCCATAGAGTGCCCTTCTAAATATTTTTCCCGATTCCCCATATATGATACAAGTTTTAAAATAAAATTTATTTTAAAAACCTTGTTTAACGTGGTCTAATACCCAATGTGGAAAACTAGAAGAGGGGGGGGGGTTGAATAGTTTACCGCTTTTTAAATTTAAGTTTTAAGTATGTTTGTAAAACTTAGATTCGACCTTTTTGTGAATTCAATGCTTGCACAATATGAACATTGTAAATATATGAAATGATAAAGTAAGACAAGAGATAACAGCAAGAACAATCAAACCACAATGCGAGGATTTATAGTGGTTCAGTAACGAAGCACCTCTTCGCCCTACTCCACTCCCCAAGCACCAAACTCGAGAGTTTTCTTTACTATGTCAACAAACTCCCTTATGGTGGAGAAAACCGTACACAACGTTGCTTATATCAATTTAGGACACTAAGCTAAATGTCGAGTTCTAATCTTAGCTAGAACCAATCTATCACAACACAACTTCACTACTTATTCACGACTTCACAACTTCACGACTTCTTCATAACTTCACAACTTCACGACTTCTTTAACACGACTACTTCACAACTTCACGACTTCTTTAAAACTTCACGACTTCTTCACAACTTCACGACTTCACTTCACCACACTACTTATATCACAACTACCTAACACTACTTGGTAAGATCACAACGATCTAACTATACTTACAAAGATCACCAAGATCTAGCTACTACACACAACTACAAGATATACAATTGATTTATAAATATGTGATATGAATGCAACAAGATTGCTATGCACACTAAGGTGTAATACTTCTTCACTTGATGATGGAAGTATTCTTCTCTTGCACTTGAGGAATATAGCTTGGATCACTTGGAAACAAAGCTTTATGATTAAATGATCAAAGGATTTTAGAGAGGATAAGTTTGGCTGATTTTTGAGCAGACAGAAATTAGGTGCAAAGGTGAGAAAAACGTTGGGGAATAGTCCAGTATTTATAGGACAGACTAGAGAGCGGGGGTCTAAGCCAGCCCCCTTAAAAAGGTGTCCCCCCTTAAAATTTTTAAAAAAGGGGGCCGCCCCTTATTCAGACGCTCCTTTTTGTCCTATTCAGGGGAGGTGTTTACTGGACCATTTCTAGCCGTTTTAGGTCTGAAAATTTAAAATTCAAAATGTTTATTTTGAATAAAACATTTCTTTTAAATGTAAAAAATGTTTTGTGATGTTTATAAAAAGTTTACAACATTTTATAAAAGTTTCCTTTGATCATAAAATGCATCAAGCATTTGTTTATTCATACCTTGGAGTGATATAAGTTTGAAATGAATATTTACTACTAATACTTGTTTACGTTTAATTTTACGTTGAGCGTTTTTATATTTTGTGATTATGAAAACGTAAAGATGTGAAAAAATATTATTAATGTTTTTAGGCATTATATTTTATCAACAGAACTGGTAGTAAACCAGGGGTTCCCGATGTACCAACATATGGATCTGATGATGATCAAATCTCTTAAAAGTCCAGTGACGAAGAGGATGATGATGAAGTAGGCTTGAATGATAATAATGGTGACAATGATGATGATGAAGACAATGATGATGATGATGATGACGATGTTGATAATCAAGATGATGATGATCAAGAAGATGATGGTCAAGATGATGAAGATCAAGATGATGTTAATGAGCAGACTGATTCAGACAACGATGGTGATGACTTTGTTCATCCCAAGCTCTCAACTCAAGATCAAGAAGTAAGACATAATGAAGAAGAAAGTGATGAAGAAAGTGATGAAGAAATTCAAGGTGCAAATGTTGAGGAAGAAGAGTTGGATGAAGAAGAGACAAATGATGAAGATGAAGCGAATGAATTATACAGGGACGTGAACGTCAATCTGGAAGGACGAGATATTGAAATGACAGATGCTCAACAGACTAATGTTCAAACTACTCAAGTAATAGAAGATACTCATGTGATCATAACTCCGGTCAATCCTGAAGGTCAACAGCAAAGTTCTTCTGTGTCATCTGGCTTCGTTTCTAACATGCTCAACTCCAGTCCAGATACATGTATTGACTCTATATTTAATCTTAACACTGATCAACCTTCCACTGATATATGTTCAGTTACTACTATTGCGAGACACCTCTTTTATCTACAATAACTCTTCCTCCACCACATACTCCTCTCATCACACATCTACAACAAACACCAGTTCCTACACCAGCAACTATTCTAAGCTCCTCCCTACAAGATCTTCCTAACTTTGGCTCCTTATTCGGGTTTGACCATAGACTAAAAACTTTGGAAACTAATTTCTCTGAACTCAAGCAAACGAACTAATTTTCTGCAGTAGTTTCTTCAATTCCTGGCATTGTTGATGCGTACCTTGCCAACAAGATGCATGAAGCCGTCAAAACAGTTGTTCAATTACAGTCAAACAGACTCAGAGATGAAGCTCAAGCTGATAATGAAGACTTCCTCAATAAACTTAATGACAACATAAAGAAAATAATCAAGGACCAAGTCAAAGAACAAGTTAAGGCACAAGTCTCTAAGATTTTGCCAAAATTAAGAAGACTGTAAATGAACAACTCGAAGCTGAGGTTCTGACTCATTCATCTAATGAATCTAAGACATATCATGCTGTAGCCGCCAACCTATCTGAATTAGAGCTGAAGAAGATTCTCATAGACAAGATGGAGAGCAATAAGTCAATCTACAGATCTGATGAACAAAAGAATCTCTACAAAGCATTGGTTGACGCTTACGAAAGTGACAAACTCATACTTGACACATATGGAGATAATGTTTCATTTAAAAGACGTCGAGATGAATGGAGGATAAAGATGAAGAACCCTCCGCTAGATCAAACTGGGGGTCCAAGAGAAGAAGAGCGGGAAAAGAACCATAGTCAACCAGTGCACCAAAGGAAAAGACCTCCAAGACAACTGGCAAGTCTACCGATGGGTCCAAATCTCATCACAAGTCTGCCGGCAAGTCTACTCAAGTAGAGGAGGCAAGGCACACTACCAAAGATTTAGAAGAACCCGCACATCTAGAGTTTGAAACAGGAGTTACTGAAGATCAACTTGATGAAGAGACCTCTTAGCTTCCTAATTGGTTTCAGAAACCAGCAAAACCTCCTACTCCCGATCGTGATTAGAACAAGACTTTTCCTGATGCTCATGGACCTGTTCAACCTTGGCTAAAATCTTTGGCCTAGATGGAAGATCCGCATCAGTCGTTTAATGAGCTGATAGACACTCCTCTTGACCTCTCAGCATTCGTGATGAACCTGCTTAAAGATGATATTCTAACTCCAGAATAATTAGCCATTCCAACTTTTTGAGCTGATGAAGGATCATACAAGAGTCTGGTAGAACTTGAATATTTCTTTGAAGAAGTCTACAAGGCAACCACTGATCAATTAGACTAGAACAACCCTAAAGGTCAACAATATCCTCATGATCTATGAAAGCCACTACCATTGATACTTAATTCTCGAGGTCGTCGTGTCATACCTTTCGATCACTTCATCAACAATGACCTAGTGTATCTAAGTGGTGGTGTCTCAAGTCGAACATATACAACTTCAGTGACGAAGACAAAGGCTGCAGATTACGGGAATAGCAAATGGATTGAAGATCTGGTCCCTAACACAGTGTGGAGTCAAGTGCCGGTTAGCTACGACAAACATGCACTCTGGGAATCTCACATTGGGGGCGAAAACGACAACAATTCTTTAGATTTGCTGCTAATAGGGAATCTGCTCGAGATGTCTACTCCAAACGCAGAATCATTGCTGTCACAAAGCTTCAAATAGTCGAATGGCATAATTACAAGCATCTGGATTGGATCACTGTTTGTAGAGATGATGACAAGCTGTATAAATTCAAAGAAGGCGATTTCAACAGGCTTCGCATCTAAGACATCGAAGACATGCTGCTTCTTTTTGTTCAAGGCAAATTGACAAATCTTACTGTTGAAGAATGTCTAGCTTTTAATGTCTCCTTGTAAATGTTTACAAGAAGTGTTGTCATCCAAAGGCGTGTGGAAGATCTTCAATTAGGTGTCGAGAGTTACCAGAAGAAGCTCAACCTTAGAAAGCCGGATACGTACAGATTAGATCTTAAACGAAAGGAAGCTTATACAGCATACTCCATTCCCAGAGGTTTCATTTACCAGAACAAAGACAAGAAGAACAGATTGATGTGTATTGATGAACTACATAAGTTCAGTGATGGTACACTCAATGATGTTCAGACTACTCTTGATGATCGTCTAAGAGGGAATTTGAAGTAATTAGCTTCCACAAACTATTTGGAGACAAAGTGATAGAGATAAAGCAGGAGCTATGATCCAAGAAATTGATAAACAGCTAAAGACCATGAGGATTATGCGGAGCTTGGAGAAATTTGTTGGTGGGAGACCATACGAGGGAGACTTTCGACTGCTGCAAAGGACCATATGATTTATCATATGATGTCCTCATCATAACAGGTCAAACCTTGTACGTAATAAATAACTTGTGAAATTTGTTATATAGAGGTAACATTATGGTGATATTAAAGAAGTGCTCAAGTATAAAATTTTCAAGAATTTCTTAGTAAATTCAAAAATATTTTTCTAATTATTGAACTCTGCACAGTCTTAAAATACCCCAATACGAGGGGACATTTAAAAGTGTTCCTGTTAAGAGATAAAACATTTCTAATTTCAGTCATTTACGATCTATTTTCTTCACTATTTATTTTTAGTCCAATACACGTGGGCTCATGAGATGTTTGTTTGGGTTGTTTTTTGTTTACTTTTAATTTAACTCTTAAGCTAAATTGCGTAGACTAGAAATAATCATTTAACGTAAACGGACACCAAATAAATCATGGTTTACGTCAAGCAAGTGTCAGGTAATTATTAAGAAGGTAATTATTGACTTTGCGCATTTTATTTTTTTATTGGTCACGTAATAGGCTTACGTTTCGCAATAAAATACCTTTAGACACACCTCGGAAATACCTAGACTTACATAGACTCAAATCAATACCTACTTTTTATCCTTAAACACACAATTTATTAAATTCTTGTGTTAGCAAGCCATTATGGCCGAATATGGGTAGATAAAACCTATAAGTCACACATCTCACATACATACACAACTAGAAAATCTTCTTAACCTATACTAAGTACATGTACAACAAGGGCTTAATTAAATCTTGTCCTTAATGTTCCCTAATGAGCCTAATACACATTGTGTAATAACCACCTTGGATCCTTCCTTGCTCTTGGATGCCACGGCATATACCACACATATACATACCATAAGATTTTTAAACCTAAGTATCTTGTACCATTGATCTTGTAATTAAGATATGTACTAGGTGGTTTGAGGCAAAACCATGTCTTGTTAACCATAAACCCCAAAAACCGCCACTTGTGGCCTTAGATTAGGACTTGGTTTAGAAACTAGTTAGTTACTAGACAATGTACCTATATAAGCAAGCCTCTACAAAGCGATTTATCCTTTACACATACTTAACCACTCTCTAAGCAAGAACCTTCATTGTTCCTCTCTTGTTTTTGGGTCATAGCACAACTAAGACCATAACCAAAATCAAACATACCATCACGTACACTTCTAAGCTCAGTCAAACATACAAGTAATACTAGGGTCTTCATACGAGATCATAAGAGGGTACGAGGTCATAAGACGCGCTCCAAGACCATGGTTATTTAATAAGCTTTGAAGCTTAGGGTTGATATACGATCGTGTATACACTTCGGGTTGTCTTACTAACTCGAAACCAATCACTAGGACCTTTGTAAGTCACGTACTAGGCCATACATATCTATATCTCATTCGTTTCTTTTTTTATTCAGTCTATAGTAAGGTTACGTAAATTGGGTGTAAAAGTTAACGTGAGCATGAACTTGCATGGTTCACACCCATGCATGTTTACGCACATAATTTACGCGGTTATGATCTTGTGAGGATGTTAGACACGTTAAAAATGTATAAAACGAGACCTTAAATAGAGCTAAGGCATAAACGTTATAATTCAATTTCAAGAATGGAAACTTACATGAAATCTATCATGTCCACTCGAAATACACAAAACTTATACGTAAACATTTCGCGTAAACTTGATAGTTTGGCTTAGGAAGGAGTATACAAGCTAATTAGACGCTTGCATGTGTTAAACACGAACCAAAGGTAGGTCAAATAAGCTCAAAGTGTTCATTCGTGGTTAAACACCACAAACCAAACCATCACGCACACACAATAGGACTGTAATGTCCACTGATGGGCAAACGAAGCCCATGAATTAGAACACTAGCAAATAGGTTGGCTTATGTATAAGTTAAAGAGCTTAATAGTAGCTTAAGGTGCTTAACAAAAACCCTAACTAAGCCCTAAAACCACTAATAAGCCTAACAAACATTAAATAAAAATTTAAATATATTTATATGTTTAAAAATAATAAATATTAATATAATTATTTAAAAATTCTAACGGATCATGTTAGGCCAAACAGTCCATTAACAAACATTAATGGGCCTAACAGTCCGATAGTTAAGGCCCACAGCTTATTAATAAGCTCACTTGAACTTATTGAAGGGTTATAAGACTTATTGATCTCGTTTGGCTTGGTAATACACGAAAGAGGCCTTATCGGGTTCATAATGGGCTCAAAAGCCCATTAACGAGGCTTATTAGCTTAAAAATAAGCCGAACAGTAAAAACAGCTTAATTAAAATTTTAAGTACTTAATAAGACTAGGAAAAATAAGTTATATCATGCATAAACCTTTTTAGGACTCCTACCCCCCCCCCCCCCCCCCCCCCCCCCCCCCCACACACACACACCCACCCCCCCCCCCCCCCCCCCCTTGGGGGGGGGGGGGGGGGGGGGGGACCCCCCCCCCACACCACCCACCCCCCCCCCCCCCCCCCCCCCACACAAAAAAGGGGTAAAAAAAAAAAAAAAAAAAAAAAGGGGGGGAAAAAAAAAAAAAAAAAAAAAAATGAGTGATATGATAGGATTAACGAGTCCAATAAGCTCAATATAAGCTCATCCGAGCTTATTTATAAGCTACCACAGCTTATGCAGCTTATTGAGTCATTTATGAGCTTAGAGAAGCTAATGGACCTCAACGGACCAAGCCTAAATGTTTAAAATGCTATTCGGGTTCTTATTGGACCCGAAAGCCCATTAGCAAGGCTTAATTGCTTAATAAATAAGCCGAGCAATAAAATAGACCCATAAGTGCTTATTTAGCCTAGAACAATAAGTTGAACATGTTATAAAACATTAATGGACCCCTTTGATATCTTTCGGGTTAGAGTTATTGGGCTAGCGAGCCCAATAAGCTCGAATAAGCTCATCCGAGCTTATTTTTCAGCCAACAGTTTTAAATAAACTTAAATAAGCTTAAGGAGGGCTTGTGTGCCTTTGAAAACAAAATTGGACCTTTAAATTGCTTATTGGACCTTAACGGGCCCAATAAGGTCCAATAAGCCTAAATAAGCTTATCCGAGCTTATTTATAAGCTGCCACAGCTTATATGGCTTAATGGAGCTTAATAAAACCTATTGCCACTTGTTAGAACTTAATTAGGCTTAAAATGTAAATTTTTACAAGTTAAGGGACTAAAAGTGTCAAAAATGGAAACTTAGGGTAGAAACTGTCAAAACTGAATTTTATAAAGTCTAGGGACTGTTTTGCCATTTTTGAAACTTAAAGGACTGTTTGAAGGTATAAGGACCGAAATTGCAATCTTTCTAAAGTTGAAGGGATAAAAGTGTAAATGTGGAAACCTAATGGTTTAAAATGTAAATATTATATTTTCTTAAACATAGGGACTGTTTTGTAAATTTAGAAAACCTATGGGTATTTTATGAACGGAAGTGATTTTATAAACACTTAGCCAATCGGACGAGTTATAATATTATTCGGATATTATACGAATTAAAACACGACCTAATAAATATGAATATTTTATTAAAACACTTATAACATATTACTTGAACTGTATGTTAATCAGTACACCTTCCCTAAGACCAACAAGTAAAGACAAATTCAATAAACATGTGCATCACCACACAAGTGATAACAGTATATATTAATTTACAATTTATTGTAGTTTATGCTATAAGTCGTTAGCCAAAACATGTAGACTAAGACTGACCATATTTACTTAGGTATTTGACGGTGTGATTCATTTGGCATACTTGGATATATTTATCATTAAAAAAGAACTACCTGCTAAGGTGAGTTCATAGCCCCATGCTTTACAATTCTTTAAATGATTTACATCTTTGGGGTGAGAACATGCTTGGTTTTATAAATTGGACGCAAGTGTACATTTTATACAATGATTACGTGTTTGCCTAAGTAGCGATAACCCACTGAGCTCATTATCATGAACTGTCAATTACTAGATTGTAAGAGCGAATGTTATAAATAGATCTATTTGGGATTGACATCCCCGTTTGGGTGAGTAGCGCTCACTGTGTCGGTTTGCCGAACAACAAACGTATACCATGTCAGATTTGGGATGTTGCGGGTTAGAACATCATTCACAGGCAATGTTGGCAATTTATTGCATTCATATATGTCGAGCTTCAGTGTCATGAGCTTAGGAAAATGTAATTACTTTTTATGATGTTTGCATCTGTTGCTTAATCATACACATGGAAATCTTGCGGTCCTACTATTGATTTGCATAAACCTATGAATTTACCAACTTTATGTTGACGTTTTAAGCATGTTTTCTCAGGTCAATAAGGCACGTGGCACCCAGATACATTGGGGGTCATTCTTGGAAGAGAGTCAATACTAAAGATTTGGGTCGTATTACATTTTGGGAACATTTGTTATAAACCGAAATCTTTACTTATATTGTCGAATAATTTGAAGACATGAGCTTATGTAATGAACAAGTATTTTGTTAATCCAATGTATCTTTTTAAAACGACACGTTTAGTGGTCGTTCTCATATCTTGTGCTATTGATCTATGAAGTAATGCCCTCGGATATTCAACATTCTGCTGCAACCCAGATTTAGGGGTGTTACACCCTTTTCTACGTGTTCCTTTATGAAATGGTAGCGGACGGCGATGTGTTTAGTTCTTGGGTATTGGACCGGGTTGCAGTATATGGCTATGGCTGATTTTGAATGACAATAAATAGGAATCTTGTTAAAGTAAAAGACAGAATCCGTTAACTGTGTCCGCATCTAAAGAACTTGGGCACATCAAGCGGATAAAGACACATATTTTGCTTCCCCGGTTGACAACATCGTACCGTCTTGCTTTTTTAATGACAAGCTCACCAACTTTTTTCCTAAATTGAGCTTCACCGGAAGTACTCTTAAAGGAGTCTTTACATCTCGCATAATAAGCATCTAAAAATCCGGTTAGTTCAAAACCAGAATCCTTCGTATACCAGAGACCTATGTTACCGGTTCCCCAGAGATAGCGAAAGATCTATTAACCTCTTTGAGGTGCTTCTCGGTTGGCTTAGCCTGGTACCAAGCACATAAACAAGTAGCATGTACAATGTTCGGTTTGCTTGAGGTGAGATACATTAGGGCACCAATCATGCTTTGATATTTTGTTGCATCGACTAGAGTCCCATTTTGATCTAGGTAAAGCTTATATTTAATCTCCATTGGTGTACCAATCAGATCACACGATTCCATTTCATACATTTTAAGGATTTCTAACACGTAGTTAGACTGGTTTATGAAGATACCACACGGGGATTGGTTAACTTGTAAACCAAGGAAAAACGTCATTTCCCCCATCATTGACATTTTGAAGCGGCTTTTCATAAGGTCAGAAAATAATTGGGTATATCTAGGGTTTGTAGAACCAAAGATTATATCATCTACATAGACCTGTACCGCTAAGATGTCGTCGTCAAAGCGTCTTATAAACAACGTTGGATCAATGGTGCCTTTGAAGAAGTGATTCTATAGGAGAAACTTTGATAATTCACCGTACCATGATCTTGGTGTTTGCTTTAACCCATATAGCGCCTTGTTTAGCTTGTAGACGTGGCTTGGATGATCAGCATCAATGAAACCTTTAGGTTGACACACGTACACGTCTTCTTTTAACGAACCATGCAAGAAAGTAGTTTTCACATCCATTTAGAATACAGTGAACGATTTGTGTGCATCGTAGGCCAAAACCATCCTGATTGCTCCCATCCTAGCAACCGGAGTGAAGGATTCTTCAAAATCTATTCCTTTCTCTTGACGGTACCCTCTCACAACCAGACGAGTCTTGTTTATAATAACCGTGTTCTCTTTATAGACCTTGTTTTTGAATAACCATTTCAAAGTAAGGGGTTTTATGTTATCCAAAGGAGGAACTAACACCCATACATCATGCCTTTTAAACTGGAGAAGCTCTTCTTGCATTGAGTCAATCCATGCAGGGTCGGTCATAGCCTCTTTGACATTTCTTGGTTCCATAGTGCTCACAGTCAGTGCGTAGATGCACATGTCACCATCGATTCGTAACTAATTGCGTGTCGGGATTAGTCGTGAGGGTTCTCCTATCACTTGTTCTAGAGGGTGATCCTTAGTCAACTGATATTCATGGGGGTAATGTGGATAAAACATATGCATGTTCGATGGATCCACATATTTTCAAGATGATGACTCAGCAGCACTTGTGGATGGTGAATCAAATGGATTTACAAACGTATTCCTACCGATCATAGCATTCAGAACATTATCAACAATGGTTTCAGATTAGAGTGGAGCTTGATTATCTTGTTGCTGAACATGTTGTTATGGTTCGAGCTCGTCAACATCTTATGAAGTGTTTAGAATGACTGTAGCTTGTGGCGATGAATTTGTTGGTGTCGATGATGTGTCTGTTGTTGTCGTAGATTTTGTTGGAGTCTAAAGAATTTGAGGTGCTTGAGCAGCCAGAGCAGTTCTTGGAGCAGCTGACGGTTAACCACTAATGTAATCATCATACATAGTTTCAAAAAATAGATACAATTAACGTTCAGTTAGTTTTTGAGATGTTATTGTTGACGGAGCATAAGTGAGATCGAGTCCTGAACTGATGTGTCCATAAGTCATCCCTTGAAGCCCGAGTTTTAAACTACGTTGTTCAAAATCCATAGCTAAAAGATCATCAAATGTCACATTCATCGTCTTTATGATTTTCTTTGTCCTTCGGTTGTGAACTCTGTAAGCGCAGGAAGTAGCAGAATAACCAATGAAAAATCCTATATCACCTTTTGCACCAAGTTTCCCAATGTCCTCACGATCATTCTTGGGATAACAGAGAGCCTCGAATACATATAGAAATGAGATATTCGATTTTCAGCCATTAATAAGCTCATATGGTATTTTGTTAAATCATCGGTGAATAATGGAGCGGTTTTGAGTGTAGGATGCAGTAGCAATTGCTTCAGCCCATAAAAATAACAAAGCACAAGAGAAAATCGACATTGTTCTAGCAGCCTCCACTAACGTTCGGTTTCTTCGTTCCATGACTCTATTTTGTTGAGGTGTTCTCACAGAAGACGCTTGGTGAGAGATGCCAACACTATCAAAATATTCTTTAAGCACTTGATTCTTGAATTATGTGCCATTGTTGGTTCTTACAATAATGACTGGAGCTTTCAGTAGGACTGCAATTTTCTTTAGAAAGGTTTTAATCTCCTTTAGTGCCTCATCTGTTGATCTGAGAAAGTGTACCCAAGTATAACGAGAGTAATAATCCACTATCACCAGAACATATCGCTTTCCATTGATACTTTCGACTCTCATCGGACCACACAAATCGATATGAAGAAGGTGTAGCATCTGTTTTGAATTTGGAACAGGTTTGGGTGGGTGAGATGCCTTTTTGGTTTTTCCTTGCTCACATGAGGGACAAAGATGTTCTTTATGATATTTGAGTTTCAGGAGACCGATGACAAGATCGTTTTTATCAAGGTCATTTATGGTGTCAAAATTGAGGTGGGATAAACGTTGATGCCATAACCACGACTTGGTAGAAGTAGCATGAGCGATGAGGCAAATTGAAGATGCAAAGGCCATTTCATGGAGATTGATGGTGTAAAGGTTTGTTGTACGATTTTCTTTCAACAAATCAACTCCTTTGAGATTTATGACGAAATAGGTGTTCTTTCTGAAAGCGATCTCTAGATCTGAATCACAAAACTGACCAACCGAGAACAGGTTATGCCCCAAGCCTTTAACAAAATAAACCCTGGTGATCAATATATTTCCCCATTGAAGATCACCAAAACCCAGAATTGCAGCAATATGATCATTTCCAAAGCGGACGGTTCCCAAGAACTTCCAAACAAAATTTATGAGAAGCTTCAAATTTTCTGTCATATGCTTTGAGCATCCCGAGTCGACGCACCATAAACAAATTTGGATGACCTGCCAAAGAAAAAATAGAATTTGGAAACTGTTTGCTTGTAGGTTCCTTAGGGTTAGAAGTACATGCATTATCACCTTTAGAGCTGTCAGATTGACACTCAGATTCACTAAATACAATTATTTTTCCTTTGAGTTCAAACATTCTTCCAGTTGGTGACCACCTAAGGCAAGATCTAGGTCTACTAGGCTTAGGTGAAGCAAGTCTTTCTTTGGACCCTACCTTCTTAGGTTTCGCGACCTTTGGCTTATGTTTCTTTTGATTTGTAGTTTTTGAAACATTAGCATTGAAGTTATTCATACGAGAATTCATGTCATTCACATAATTAAGCACACAGACATCATGATTAGAAGTAATTAAACATTGCTTACACATAGCACAAACAACTTCAAATTTATCATTCTAAATATCAAGCTTAATGTTATTACATTCAGATGACATATGTTTCTTATTTTTAGAAAGCAGTAAATTCCTAGGGTGTTCTTCTACTTCAACTTCTGTATTTTTCATGCAACTACTCTTAGACGCATAGGGGACCCTATCATTCTTTGTATTGCTCCTAGGCTGTGGCCTTCTGGTCTTAGCAGTGATGTCTACTCCTGTAGAAGAAAACCCATTTGAGTCAGAATTAACATCTTTCTTATTGATGACATTAGGTTGTGAAACAGTAATCGGTTTTGTCCTAACACTTGATCTAGCTTGGTTGATAGGCACAAATTTGTCTTCCCTAAAAGTCTTAAAAGGATTAATCCTAAACATTCTAGGGGCAATCACTTTATCATTTTTCACAACTTTTGATTCTTTGGTGGTAGGTATCGAGTTTGAAGTGACTGAGTGTGCCAAATCATTCGACTCAACAACCTTGGGTAGAACCCGAGTTTTTGGAAAATTTGGACGTTCAGATTGAAATGCATTTGGTTTTCGAACAACAGAATGGTTTCTAAGAGGTTGTGATGTGTTTCAAAAGCTTTAAATTTATAATACTAGAAATACCGATTTTTACTAAAAACACAACACTCGGGAAGTATACTCATTCGTATATAGTATAGCTTTAGGTAAGTCCAGGTCTTTCCATGGGAATTGAAGTTTTCACAGTTTGTAATTAAGGTGCTAAGGCTAAGATGATTGTCACGGATCAAATTAACCAAGACGAGCATATATTGAATATGAAAAGAAAGCAATAAAAGGATGATTCAATCAAATGATTAAGGTATGTTTGTTTAGGCAATGATCACTTAGATAATGATGTGTTTGGAATAGTGTTTAAAATAGAGTTATCACAAGTTATAAATCCACCTGGCCTTTAAATATAACTAGTGATTATATCGATTAGTAACAACAAATCCTTTCGGCCTTTATAAGTTATTATAACCAATATATTAGATGGATTGATAGAACACATGTATAAAAGAACCCTTTCGGCCTATATTCTTGTATAAAATATGTTTTACCAATTTAATAAACTCATATCCAAACACTCCATATCCAAGATCACATTATGCCCAAACAAACACAAGATGACTACTCCATAATCAAAGTAACAAAACACATAACATTCAACATGAATTCAGAATACTTCATATTAAAAGAGTTGTAGAAATTATACCAACGTTTACAAGATCAACGATTCGACAATTAGTTCTCCCAAACGAAAACTATAATAAAACCCAAGCTATTGATTCCAATCGACCCGAACCCTTAAGGTGCTATCACCACCCTTGAAATTCGTGATTAGATGGTGTGGGGTGATGAGAGAATTGTTGTGGAGGTGTGTGGGATTATCTGGAATGCAAAAATCGTCCTCTATTTATAGGCTAAAAATTTGGAAAAAGTGCGCCGGTTTTAGAATTAAGTGCGGCGTACTTGAGGAGTTAATGCGATGGTCATTTAATGTTTTGACTGGAAGTGCGGCTCACTTACAAATAAGTGTGGCGGTTTTGGTGAGTTAATGCAGGTGCATTTATTAGACTTTAATTCTTCTGACTTCGGGAAAAGTGCGGCGAACAAAGATATAGGTGGCCGGTTTTAGAGGTTTTATAGGAAAATGCGGCGAACTTTATAGAAAGTGCGGCGAACTTCTTAAACTTTTAAATATAAAATTTTCTTTTCTTGTATTCGCCTTTCAAAGTGTGTAGATCTTTGAGCTTGAGTTTTTAGAGTCTTCAAGTGAACCTATAAGCAATTTAAGCTTGGTTAAGTACCAAAAGTTCACGAGAAATAATAAAATAAACATAAATAACGCCATAGAAACATGTATAATTTAGGCATTATAAAATCCCTCCACACTTAGCTATTTCTTGCCCTCAAGCAATTAAAGCGATAAAACAAAATCATTTATCGTGACGTGGAGAAAAAATTATTTTAACATTAACAAGTGTTTACCAGTTTTATAACTTTTTAGGCATAGACATATAATAGAGCACCTCTAGGGAAAGTGTTTGTTTTTGAATTCACACGAGTCACTCAAATAGGGTTTTATATTTGTGAAGTCACTCAATTGCACAGAAATAATCTAGGTCGCTACCATATGCTTGTACTAGACACATTAACATGCCCGTTGTGGCGTGAGCACCTAGACAGAAATCTCAAAGAGTCAAAACGTGATAACAATAGAGGGTGAATAGCAGATACTTGATTCCATGTGCCCGAACTTTGCCTTATACTTCGAACTTTATTATTTCTTTCCTTTTTTTTCCAGATACTGCGATAACTAAGGCTGGCACAAAACTTCTTCTTTATCGAGCATATTTTTCATGCTCTTGTGATACTTTGGGGATCTCAACACTAAAAGTGAGTGCTGCAGATACATGATTACATAGGGATTTATTTCCCCTCTTATCATACAACTTTGTCTATAAATTAACCTCACTGCGGTCTAGTAAATGATGATCAAGCACAAGTTCTGCAGCTACTAAATTACCGGCCCACTCATATAACTTTATACCAGTACCAATGTTCCAGAAAAGGCGACAAAGACCATACGTACACATCCGTAATGACGGAATAGACACATATGACCGCATTCAAGCCCTAACTCGAACAAGATAAAGGCAAAAATCATCTTGGGTACCAAAGATGGATACCCGAATTCCTTAAGATCTAGAGGCGAACCTTACAATTTAAGTGGGTTGATTTTGTGCTAGTTAAAATGTCAATCCGGTTGGATTTGCCTTACTAAGAGTATGCATTCTTTTAAGTTTTTGGAAAAGCAATATTTAATTTTTTTTAAATCTTCTAGAAAATATCAGTTGAAAATTTGAAAATTTCTACAGGGCAAACATGGAGGGACATGATTAAATTTTCCTATTTGCTACCCCTCCACACTTAAGTTGAACATTGCCCTCAATGTGAGAACTAATAAATATAGAAAATAGGGAAAATTAAGAGAAAACGGTACTTCCTGGGGCATAGATAGATATAGCTGCGTTGGAGCTATCCTTGAGTGATTCCATTACGTTCTTTTTTTGGTGAGGATCGAGAGCTCCTCCACACTTAAGTAGAGCATTATGCGTAAAATTGAAACTTCTCAGGGCTCTTAAGTGCTTGGTTGAATTATGAAGGATATGGCGTGAAACGAAGAGCCAAGCATGTGTATTCTACCACATGTAGTATAATACTCCAGTCATATAAGTCTCTAAGTGTAAAATGACAACCACCACTCCAAGCTCAACCTGTTTTATTTAATCTGCATAATAAACACAACTACAAGAAAAACATTAAATACAAAAGCGCACTTTCGTAGGCACCACGGTTGCATTTAGCGCATGCAACAAGCCTTTAAACTCCTCGGTGTCCCGAGTGGACGAGTTATAGTCTCGTGAGGGTTTCTAGCGAACACACCCACAAAGTTCGATAAATTTCTTTTTAGATGCAGAAATCAAGATACGCGACACACCGGCCGAATGCGTGACATACTTAAAAAACTGCAAAACTTTTGTTATATATATATTTTTTAGTTTTTTTATTATTGTTATTTACTATTACTACTATTATTATTAT
>BQNB010069622.1:0-33422 GCA_026074375.1 Tanacetum coccineum | reverse complement strand
ATGTTGCGTGAGGAAGGCTCACCAATTCCTTATCCCTCTGAGCTTGTTCAGGATCACTGTCTTCTTCAGAAACTGACTCAGATTGAGGTGTAACTGGTTTGGCGATCTCTTTGCCTTTGTGTCTGGTAGATGCACTAGGTCTTGTAGAAGATGATGTTGCATTAGATCTTTGAGGTTTTGGTGCTTGATAGTAATTATCTGAATATGGTTGAGCAGCCGCAAGAAGTGCTAATGGATTTGCACTTTTGGCTATTCTCTCAGCACGGATATCATTAACTTCATTTTGATACTGCTTCAGAATGTCAAAAAGTGTGTGATATGAGATGGTGTCTATTTCTTTTGATTGCTTGACAACCGTCACAAATCTTGACCATTCTGGTTGAAGTTGTTGAAGAAATTGAACGTTCACTTGCATTGTAGTAACTTGCAAGTTGTTCCTTGTCAACTCATTCATCAGTTTATAAAACCGTGAGTAATACGACTCCATTGATTCTCCATCTCGAGAAGTAAACTTCCCAAATTCCCAGAACAGATTGGTCTTTACATCTTGTACGTTCAATGATTCACCCTGTTGTAGCCTTTCAATGGCTATCCACATCTCATTCGCTGTTTTACAAGCATCAACAGTGGAATAGATATCATCTCCAATACCAGTTAAAAGCAAGAAAATTGCTTCTTTTTCAGACAGAAAGTGTTCTTTGTTCTCTGGAGTCATGTTCAATACTGTTTCAATTGTTGTATGTTGTTGTATTGCAGGATTACCTTCCGTTGCAGCAACAGCTTGAACTAGTACAGTAGATGGCACGTAGGGACCAGATAGTATGCTTTTTCTCAGTCCCTCACCATTTGGTTTCGTGTCAATGTACCGTAGAAAACGTGATCTCCATTGTGAATATCTTCCTGGTCCAAGCATTGGTGGACGATCTTTTGAACCAGCTGCCATGATATTGTTGTGCATTTGACTATCTGTTGAGGATGTATTGACTGGAGTAGACATGATGAATGAATGGTTATGAATTATGAAGTGTGAAAGTTGTTGGATCTTAAGTGGATGTGATGTGATTGAAGTTGTGGTTTTGTATGCATTTCACGTTCACGGGATTTTACACGTCTATGATTAAAACCGATAATGAATTAACGGGATTTTACAAAATCACTAGAAAACCGTGAATGAATAATCGATTGTGTTTAAGTTCTTGTTTGTGGTTTAGGTTGATGTTAAGGTTTGATTGTTGTTTAATTAGTCTTTTAAGTCCTTGTGTATGGTTTAGGTTGATGTTTGTTGCTATTGGTTAAGTGTCGATTAAAGTTCAAAGTCCGAGGATAAAATGCAATGTTGGAAAAAATCCAAGTGGTGAATCAGTGTGTTAAATCGCTGGATTAGAGGTAAACCGCTGGCTTAAATCGCTGGTTTAATTCACCTGCTTAATTCACCTGTTTGGAAATTGCATGTTTCGCTTGGAATTTTGCATATTTCGCTTGGGGCTTGCATATTTCGCTTCTAACTTGCATATTTCGCTTGGAGTTGTCATATTTCGCTTGATTACTCAAACTGTCATATTTCGCTTTAAAATGACATATTTCGCTTGCAAAGTTACATATTTCGCTTGCCTAATGACATATTTCGCTTCAAAGTTGTCATATTTCGCTTGAAACATGTTTCGCTTCATTCAAAAACATATTCCGCTTCCTTCAAACATACATATTCCGCTTCATTCAAACAGAAAGTCAACTTCGAGCAAAACACGTATTTTTTCAACAAAATCACCTAAAACACACCCTTTTTGACCTTGTACCTTGATTTTTCTTGCACAACTAGTTACCTTATGCCTAGATCTTGCTTAAACACATAAGCATAAACACATCTAAGCACAAAAATCCGGGTTAGACTTTTTGAACCAAGAACAAATAAAGTTACTTACTAACTCACGAATTTGATCTTGTTTAGCCACAAGAATCATACACAAATCCACTGTAGCTCTGATGCCAATTGTAGGATCCCGATAATCACTTCATAACATATAACAACCCACGAATCGAAGAAGAAAAGAGAAGAAGAAATGAAGGTTTTAGAGAGAGAGACAAGAGAGAGGTTAGAGAGAAAGAGAGATATTATTAGAAAGAATATCTTAGTAAATGAAAGAGTTAGATATCTTTTCCAAATGGAAAAGATATATATATACCCCGTCACGATTAAGTAAACGAGTGGGTTAAATAACTCGGACCGGTGGTTGCTAATTTCACAACTGAAGCTGAGTATATAGATGCTTCCAATTGCTATCCCGATTCCCGATATTATACTATTACAACATTAACTAATTAAATGACCGAGACTTGTACACGTAATGAACGAACTTCCTGTTCGGCTCAATATTTTGAGGCTAACACAAATGATGCCAAAGAATTAGTTTTGATCTTAATGATAAGGGAACGCCTAATGGGTGTAGGACGAACCACCAATGAATATGGGTGCTTCAATTAGAGAATATAGAACACTCAAGTGCAAAGGATATATGTATACTTAAGGGTCTCACAACCTTAACTCAAAACCTAGACTAAGCTCATGCAACAAAAGCAATAACCAGACAAAGCTAATAATAACAGGATGAGAAGAGATACCAAGAGGAAATAAAACAATAATAATATTAAGGAGAATTACACCATGTCTAGATCTAGGAAAATATAGAGAACGTGTTTGAAATACTACAATTCCTAAAGCTAAATTTGTCACACATTACATGGTTTCTTCTTCTTTCCTTCGTTTCTCTAGCCTTACTGATAAAAAGTAGGTTTTCTCCAAACCCTTGTGTGGGCTCTGGGAATGAAGATATCTTAAATGAGCCAAAATTCGTTCATTATATAGACTTCAAGTCGGTTACGGCGTAATGAAAGTGTACAGTTATGTCATAACCTTGCTGACGTAGACCTCCCATATCATATGCAAAATTAGTGTTACGGCGTAATCAAAAGGAACGGTTACGTCGTAATGCTGACTCGGATGACTCGTCATTCCATAATGAGATGTGTTATGGCGTAAACATTGCAAGTGATTACACCATAACCTTTGCGATGACCTTTCTTGCCTTAATTATGTTACGGCGTAACCTTTACGGGATGGTTACGCCATAAAATGTCTTGAGAATCCATATTTGCTTGTTTTTGTGTCCAAATCCAGTGTTTTTTGCATAAATGCTTGATTTCTTCCTGAAAACAAGAAATAAGTGATTAAGTACCATTTTCAGGCATTTATGAGATAATTACACGCATTTTGATAGGGAATTTGATACCAAAAAGTATTAAATATTTAATGTTATCAAATATCCCCCCCCCACTTGACTTCTACTTGCCCTTAAGTAGACCTGTTTGAATAATTAAAAAGAGATTTCCCCAATATAACTCGGATAAATGAATTCATAATTTACTTATGCTAGAAAACATCAAAGCCGAACACCTCACGAAAAGGGGATCAAAAATCACTCAACTCCCAAACTTGTCTAAGTGTTTTATTTTCGGGGTGATCGCTCAATAGCACAGTCATAGTATGTATTCTATCATAAGCTTGGAAAGTATACAAATCTCCACCAACTAGATTTAGGGTCTAAATGGCTCTCAAAGGCAACAAGGGTAACACATACTGGTTTAAAATGGGTGAATCATCCTACAATCTTTACCAAAAGTATTACACCAACAAGGGCGACAAACCATATATACACATCCATAACGATGGAATAGACATACATTATTACATTCAATTCCCCCATTCGAGTAAAACCAAGGGTTAGGATGGAGAATGATATAGGGTATGGATCTTCTAATCCTTCACCAAAAGCGTTACACCAACAAGGGCGGCAAATCATATATACACATCCATAAAGCTGGAACAGACATACATGATTGCATTCAATTCCCCCATTCGAGTAAAACCAAAGATTAGGGATTAGGCATGGGAACACATTTAATTGGTGTTATATAAAGACACAAAACAAATAGTCAGATAAAATCTAAGGTAGTCATAACTGGCTACTATCCATCCATAGTCCAAGTGTCTAAGCACAAAAACCTAATCATATCTCAATAATAGGCTAACTTCGGATGAACAATGAGATCCTACGGAGTATATTAGCCCAATCATCTAAATGAGATAGCTTGTTGTTGCACCATCTTCGTCAATTGTTGGTTTTATAACACGTAACCAACATTTACAATACACAAGGAGTTTATTTATACATATTTTTTCATAATACTCATGTCATAAATATATAATACATCCCTCACTTGAGATGAACAATATCGAAAGTGATAATACCGGGGGGTCTTCAATGATCATAATGATATGTCTTTAACGAAAGTGCCAAAATCTTCAAACCCATTTCCCCGTACCATGGACTTAAGTAGCCAGAAACTTCAACACAAATAAACTATAGACTACAAGGTTGGTTAAAGCAAAATGGTGTAACGAAACATATAATATGGGTTAAAACACGGATTGGCTCAACAGGGTGATCAAGGGGTATCTTGCACTAATAATGAGTTCAACAAAGGGTTTTATCATGGGAGGTCGACAAGTCAGTGTAACAAGTCGATAAATACACACATATGGGCTATTTGGGTGAATTCCTAAATTTTGCTTTCTCGAACCACATATTCCTACTAATCAGTTATGTCCCGAAATGATGTACATGCCAAGTTTTAAAGTCTACAATACTACCAGCACACTCATTTTTTTGGTGGATTTTTGTATAATGGATGAAAACGAAATCATCAGGCTTAACCTCACCAATAGAAATAAAGGGTAAATGTGTATTTGGCAAAGATTTAATCTAGTTTAGTAAGAAAAACATGTCAAAATTTTTAAATTGGCACTATTTTTTAGAGAAAACTAGAAAATCGAGGGCAAATATAGGACAAGTGATTCTTATTTCTACTCCCCCAAGTGGAAATGTACAAAGTCCCATTTGTACAAAAGTAAATTATAAAACAAAAATAAGAACAGAAAAACTCCCCTCTCATTTCTACCCGAACAAGTTGTTCTTGGTTCGTCCCAAAATTTGAAGTTCATAGGAGTGTTAAGGCGTAATTGGATCAGCCTAATTACGCCGTAAACCTGCACGTATAATGAATATTAATGGACTTTATGGTGTAGCTGGACCGACCCAGTTACTCCGTAGCAAATAAGATTACGGCGTAACACCAGAATGTGTTTACGCCGTAATATCCTTCTGTGCTCGAATGATCATTAAGCTTAAAAGGACAAATGTCAGGAGCAAAACAAAGATAAGCAGGTAAAAACAGCATCCTACAAATCTAAATTATTACCGACATAAGAATTTATTCAAATTGTTTTCAAATTGTTTATTGGTTCAAAGCAAACGAGGAATTATTCCTCATCCATGTCATTCTCTTAGTTTTGGGTAGTGGAGGATCCTGCATCGGCATCAAATAATCCAAACGGGTTAAGAGATGCACTAGGAGCAGTAGAGAAGATCTGAGGGCTGGACATATAGTTCACACCCTACTGAACCCCCAAATCAGGAACGTTCAGGACATAAGAGTATCGGGTTCCATCGTAGCGGGTGTGGTTAATGTGGCGATGGGCTAGTAGCTGAGACAAGTGGTCAGTGTTCCAGTTATAAAACCTTTCTTGCTTCATCCTCATCTGTCCGAACTCTCCATAAAACTGATCATACTGCTCAGACATCCTGGACACAACATAAGTAAGATCTTTGACATCGTTGCTCAGTTTGTAGATGTTAGTATCCATATCACCTAGCCTCTCATCCATAGCCCTTAGCCTATTAGTGAAGGTCATGTTAGGATGACGCCTCACACCGTCTTCTTTAACCTGAGCCCCTCTAACTTCAGTAGCAGCAGCCTCATCCTCACTGTGTTGATCATCAACTAACTCCCCTAGCCCCAATTCGTTATACCTGCAAATACCCAAATCAACTAACTTTCCCATGTTCAGAAGCGAAGTCTCTTGTCCTAGAGTAACACCCTCGTATAAGTCAGGGCCATCAACCCATAAGACCTAGCAATCTTCCCAATCAAATGCGCCCCAACTATCAGACTCTTTTTCTTATACCTTTTTGCTTTGTCGAATAAGAATTTAGCCACAATCCAAGGAACATCATGTGACACCCTGTAAATTTCCGTTCAATAATTTAGCCGTTTTTGTTTGATAATTTGAATTTTTAAAAGTTCCGTTTAACTTTTACGTTTAACCAGGAAGTTTTTCGCTTTTATCTGAGAATCATCGCCGGGAGTGAACCGGGACACCTAATGTTGTAGTATTTTGGCAATAGCCATGTTTTTATATTTCAAGGCAATATTTAAAATTTCATAATTTTTGGTGATACCGTTATTCGTTTCGTTACTTACGTGAATTGTGATTTAATTAAGATGTGAACATATACATGGAGGACATGGAAATTAAATCAAATATGAAGCACTAGTCTCCTAGAATGTTGGAGACCATTTTGGTCCCCCCTAGCTCACATCCAAATAAGCACCCCTTAAAAACCTTGGATGCCAAATTTGAATTTCAAAACAATAAGACAAGATTCCATCATGCTAACTAACCATATATCCTTGATTAATTATGATTGGGATATCATTTTGGCCCCCTCTCTTCCTTTGTCCTATCCCACGACACACAAACACATACACACTCTTAGTGTGTGAAGCAATTGTGCATATATACCATTTACATCTCATTTTCTCATTCATATCTCACACACAAAACTCATATTTTTCTCTCTTCTTGTGTTGTTGTCCGAAAATACACACACACATACATAAATCCATAAATTTTTCATTTTTGATCAAAAACTCTTGAAGATTTGTTGTAGGTTTGATCATTTGTATCATTCGGGTATTAGTTAAACAACATTTGGGTTGTGTTAGTCTTGTTCATCTTCCTAAAACCTTCAAACTTTGTAAGTCTTCAAATCTTTTAATAACTTGTACTTTCATAATCATCTCGATGCATACATACTAGTTGTACAATTTGTTTTGTAAAAATAAAGATTTTGAAACTACGTAAACCTTAAAAGGTTATACATACTACTCGAAAATAATAAAAGAAAATATAAGGAAAGTATAGTTTTGTGATCGTGGTTATTTTTGTGTAATCAAAATAGTACTTTATAGCTTATTGTATTCGGCTTATGTAAATAAGCTTTTGGAAAAGCTTATTTTTGATTTTATTGAGCTTAATGGGCTTATGTTTGGTTCAGCCCAACTAGAAAAGAAAGGAGAAGTGTTTGTTTAGCTTATTTTGTTTTGGCTTATATTTATTAGCTTATTTTGAAAGGATAAATGGTAAACTTATTCGGCTTAATAAATAAGCCCGAATATGGCTTGCTTGGGCTTTTAGCCGCGTCCCACATCCAAGGCCCAACACCACGAGCTTATTCTTGAGCTTATGTGGTTCGGCTTAATTTACTTGGAATTATCAAGAGCTTATTGTAGCTTATTGATGAACTGAGGACTTAATCGATGCTTATTGGATTAACGGACTTAATAAATGGGTCTATGTGAGCTTATAAGAGTTCGGCCCAACACACCAGCCCAAACCGTGACTTAAGGCCTACGGTTGGCTTAATGGGTCTTTGTCTTAGCTTATTGTAAGCTTATTGATAGCTTATTATTACGTCTTGTGTTTAATATTTAAACGTTTTGCTTATCGGACTATATGGATGAGTAAAACTACATTTTTGGACTTAACGGGCCAAGAACCAACATAAATACAATACACCAAGGCGTAAAGCTATGGTGTAGCTTAATGAATAAGTTCATGAATAGCTTATTTAATAGTGTACGACTTAGACGCTATACGTTTAACTTATTTTGAACGTTAGACGTTACGAATAATAAGGATTTTAATGACTTGTCGGATTTGCTAAAAATGGAAAGTGATGTATAAGGTTTGTAAATCGTAACTTTTAAATTGAGAGTGATTTAAAAGTGGTTTTTATTAAATTCTATGACTTTGGAAAAGTGTGTAAACACGAACGGGTCATGCCAAAATTTCTATAAATCATTTATACTTAGAAAATACTAGAAAAACGAGAATATTAAAATGTCTTGACTAATTACTTGGGGACGGGTAAAGTGCCGAATTGCAACAACATTAAGTTTTCGTATATGTTAACAATAATATAATATTATATTTATATAATTGATATAATATTATATATACAATTAATTATAATCTAAGACATTTCACAAAACTCGATCACTAATGTTTTTACCCATAAACAACATTTACCAAATAAATAATAAACGTTCATGCATCATTCACACTCCGTTATCGTTCCGAGTCTAAACCGAAACCCATATTCTTTTAGGTCATACTTGTGTATCATTGTTCGTTCCGATTGATCATACTTTTTGACGTATACTCTTTACCCTACTATTCCAAGGTGAGTTCATAGCCCCACTTTTAATTGTTTTGGATAATTGTTTTATAACTTGGGGTGAGAAGCATTGCTTGCTTTTAAAACTAGACACAAGTACTATACATGAGAAATTCCCTGTTTATGTGTTGCCTAAGTAGCGTTTAGACCACTATTGCATGAATTATCATGAACTGTTAATCACCTTTAACCGACTGGCTGGTTAAGTAAGCGCGAGTGAATAAATAGATCTATTGGGACTAATTATCCCTATTCGGGTAAGAAGCACTTATTAGTTTGAGTTTGCCAAGAACTAACGGATATATGTCATGTCGAAACTAGTTAGGTGGTCTTTGGTCGGACACCTGAAGGGCAAGCCTTATATAGCAGTGTACATGCTATCTTTCAGTATTAGCTTCGGTGTCATGAGCTTAGTGCAACGTGAATGCCTCTTTATGTGAAGTTGTATCTCCTATGACTTTCGCATACGTTTTGATAACCTTGTGGTCTACATTAATTACATTTGAACTAAACCTATGAATTCACCAACTTTATGTTTACGTTTTAAGCATGTTTTTCTCAGGTGCTTAACATGGATGTCGTTGCTTAACTTCTGTGAAGTCTATTTGCCCAGACCGGTTTACTAGAAATTTATCTATGTTTGTTGGGAATTAAACTCATTAGACTTAGTACTGCCAAGTCAAAGTGTTAGTACTGCTTAAGTCATAACTGGCAGTATAAACCAGTTAGTACGGCTAGAAGAATGTTAGTACTGCTTGGTATAAGTTAGTACTGCTAGTACTAAACTTAACAATGCTAAAGGGATTTATACTGCTGATAAAGACTGAAGACTACATGAAGATAAAGACGTGTGAAGAGGTGTAAAGACGTGTTAAAAGATATGTATTAGTTATCTTGTGTATATTCTATATATTTATAAAGATATGCATATAAGCTTAATGTTTTAGAAGATTCATAGTTATCTTGTAAAGGACTCCTTGGTGTATAAAAGGAGATCCTAGGTTATGGTTTTAAAACACATCAATCAGTCTTTCTTTGTAGCTTCAAGGTTGTAAACCCTAGTACTAGACAGAGTACTCGTATTATTCATCATAATAATATTGAAGCTTTTTGGTTATATTCATTGTTCATTCGTTCTACTGCATCACAGTTTACTGTTACATTGATATTCTTCTAAGTACTAAAGAGTAGATTCCGCAAACTCTTAGTATCAACAAAGTTTCTAGCATAGTTGTCTTGAATCTATTCAATACAACTAACCCTTTTATAAGGTTTGCAAGATCTAGTTGGGATCAAAAAGTGGTATTAGAGCCTTGTGTTCTATGTAATACCCCCATTTTTACATATAGCAGCGGAAGCTAATCTGGGGTATTACTTCAAGGTACAACAGTCATAATCATAGAAAACGAATCAAAAAGAGTCGTTTATGAAAATAAGTTATCATTCATTATTTCTTCAGAGTTTTTACAAAAGAGAGGTCCCAACATCGTATTTACAAAGTGTGAATGTATAACGGTTTTTTTCTATCGTTCATGTCCTACGTCACTCCCGTGCTATTAGTTATACCTCTGAGATAAAACATGCTAAAAAGTCAACACAAAGGTTGAGTGAAATCCTAGGTTTAAGTGATATAATTGAATACAAATGCCATATATGGGTTTACGTTGATATACAGACCCAGTATTGAAAACATATTTATTATTGCCATTAGCTCATGAATCCTAAGCCTTAGGGTATGGATGATACGTTTATGTGCCCCTGCGAGAACCTTTTGCCAAAATACCCTCAGTTGATTTCTAATGATGTGCAATTGGTTACACGTAACCTGGTTACACCAACGGGGAGTCCATCCCATAATGAGATCTATCACATCATTCCGCCTTCTACGAGAGTAATTAAACGGTTCATGATATTAATGGACTTAAAGCACAGCAGTTACTTTGGCAATAGAAATTGAAATACATACAAGAAAATAAATTGCCATTCATGTTTATAGCATGTATCCCCCTCGCGGGTTTATAAAACATTTGAAATATTGAAATGAAGGCTAGTGAACGCCCTGAACAAGTTATAGGAAATTGATCGCAATGTATATGAAATAAATAGTAACGGCTTCGTCACCGGCAACCTGGGGCTAAATATATGTCAAGTCCTTATTTGATCAATATGTAAGAATTTACATTGATGTCGTTTTGATATTAAAATTATCATAACACCGTTCGGTAGTAGCCATCATAATTCAGAAGTCATTCAGTAAATGTTTGTGGAGCTAGGGCACTTTAAATCGTAAACCCAACAACTCAGACAGAACGTAATACCAAGATGAAACTTCTAAAGAAGCCCACTAGTATTGTGGGTATGATATAGATCCGGACATGATTTTAGAAGCCACTTCGATGATGAATGATATAAGAGATTATAACATAAGCAGATTTAAGCATTATTATATAATGATCTTAAAATGGTTAAGCACGTCAAGCGTTAATTAAAGTTATGTCTGGTAATGTTTTGAATGTGTTTTTATACTTTTTCAAAATGTTACATTTTAGACCTTGGGTTTGGAAAATTGCAAGTAGACCCCCTAAGGTTGCATTTTTTTACAGAATGACAATTTGGGTGCCTACCACTTTTAATTGAAAGGCAAATAAACCTTGGACTTTAAAAAGTGACATAATAGACCCTTGTAGTTATAACTTTAATAAAATGACACCTTATAGTCCTTTAAGTTATAAGTATCTAAATTTTACATAATATAGTACCCCTTCATGGATTATATTTACAAACAAGTCCCAAATTGCCATGCAAGCTTATTTTAACATTTCATTAGACATTTATAAGTTATACTAAACTAAAATATGAAGATATACACAGACGCCAGTTAAATTAACGATTCGTTAAGTCTAGTAAGATAAAACGGTGTCATATTAGGGTTTTAAGAATGAGAAATCCCGGAGTTTTAAGATCAAATTCTCTATGACTTATCAAAGAACTTATTTAACATTAATAAGCTTATAGGATAGATATAACAATAGTTTACTAAGTTTAATCCTCATATATAAGTAAAAACAAGAAATTTAGGGTTTTCGGGTGTACATTTTGGTCAAAAAGGCATAACACTTAGTTTTTTGATTTCAAAGCTTTAATTATGATTTAGCAAGAACATATGTAACATTATACCGTTATAAAAGGCAATCATAAGCTTAAATAACCTGTCTTGAGCTTATGTGCTTGGAAACGGGTCAGAATCGGACTTTCGGCTTTGTACGCCTAGAATAACGACTCCCGGGCTTCGTTTCTTGGTTTATTTTGCTTCCTTTCTAAAATTGAGCCTTCTTAAAATCACTTAGGATCTATTAGAGCAAAGTATTGCTTCTATGTAAGGTTTATAGAGGAGGAAGTGGGGGATGAAGAAAAATGAACACATAGGTGGATGTAGGAGTTCCTATTGTATACCCAATTTTAGAATTTGAAGGTATAAGGAGTAAGCAAGAGTTATGATCTGGTCTTGACATGTAATAGGTCTAGTTTTTGATGTGTCTAAGCTAGAAAATCAATGGTGGAGGTCTAGGATAGTAGATTGATGAGGTGTTTGTGTTTGGAGCTTATCGCGGCTGAAGTAAGCAAAAGAGAGGCCATGTGCTCTCAATTTTGACCAAGGAATGGTCTAAGAAGGTGAATAATATGATTAAGGGATTCTATAAGAGGTTCACATAAGTTATTTGCACTTGGAATGGTTTGAAATTGGTCAAAATTGAGTATGAAAGGGTTCGAGTTTGTTTTGGGGTTTGACTAGGTTTTCACAAGATTTCAAGCCTTTATTTCGTGTATAAATGATTAAGAATAGTTAATACATGTTTCCATAAGACAGATTATAATGAATTAATAAGCAAAGATAAGCCATGGTTTGGGTTTAAAACGATTAGAATTAAGAAATGAGGTTACGGACTAGGTTGATTAGGGCCCTTAGGGTTTTCTTGCCTTTCTTGGCTTATATTTTGCATACTCTTGATTAGGTGAAAGATGGAATACAAATCCATATGACTTAAATTACGATAGATCAAATGAATTTTGATCTGTTGGTTTTAGAATTAAAATAGGTTGAATTTGAAAGAATAAGCCATGGCTTGGAATTAGGGCTCGTATTATACTTTTTGGGGTTTTCTAGCTTTGTAATTCTTGTACATTGTTGAAGCAAGGATGTTTAATGATGGATAAAGGTTTGTAAACTCATTTTTATGGTTTACAATTGACTCTTTGGTTGATACTTGAGAATGTGAAGATGGTCCTAAAATGATAAACGGTCCAAAAATTAAATTAGGGTACCATTAGGTATTTCTGTATTCGTTTCTTGGATAATTAAGGTTAGAATGATGAGAATTATGAAGGAATATGATTGAGGATGTTGTAATTTATGTTATTATAACTTATTTAAGAGTCGGTTTAGGTTTACAATGGGTAAAAATCAAGAAACGAGTCATGGTTCAGAAATTAGCTAGGTTTTAAGGTTTAGGGTTTTAAATTAGGGTTTTGAATGTAAAAAGATGTATGAAAGTTTATGAATAGAATAATTAGGTTTTATACCTTGTAAAATGAGTGTAGTAGCTTGATTAAGTGGTGGTGAAGAAATTAGAATGAAAACAGAGGTAAAACGACTATTTTAGAGATCATGCTTAATGACTTGTACATTGAACTTTTAGAGACTTGTACTTTGACTTGAAGAGATTTTTATATTTTCAATGATATATGATATTACTTGTACATATGTTATTCGTAGCTTGTGCATTCACTTTAGAGGATAACGCTTCCAACCCGATGAGATTAGGGATTAATGGCATCCGATATTGGTTTAAAGCTCGTTGATATGATGTTGCAAATTGAACCATTATCGGAATAAGTACCATTGTAATCATGATATATGAAATTGACTTTACATTTTATGCTGTTCTTGACATATATGAAGATAGGATTGCCATAGAAAGGTTTGTCTGAGCCCGTTAACTTTAGTATGCAGTTATATTGCATATTAGAATTATGCAAATAAGTTAATGTAATGTATAAAGCGAAAATAATTTCCCTGAAAAAAGGAGAGTTTCATATATAATAAATAGATGTGTACATCATCTAACATAATAGATGGATATTTAGCAATTATGAAAAATGTGGGTTGTAGTAGTCCCCCCATCCTTACAGAAATCCGTCTAGATTAATTTTGATGTTAATGGAAGTGATGATGAAAATAATGAGGATAATTTGGCACGAATTTCGGTCTTCACGTTCCCATGTCAACTCTGGTTCCCTCTTTTTAAGAGTTCCATCGTAACTCTTTGACCTATAGAATACGACTTCGCTTTAGCTGCTAGATTTCATGAATCCCAATACTCCAACTGGTTCTTCTATAAAGTTAGTTTGTCCGTCGAGTCTGTAAGTTCTTATCATTGGAATAATAAGAGATGCATGCGGATAAGCACTCTTGATATTAGAAAAGCGTAGAAGTATTTAGTGATACTACTAAGCTCTCAAGGAAGCTCTAGTTTGTACGCCACTGGGCCAATTCGTTCAAGAATTTTGAATGGTCCAATGTATCAGGGATTAAGCTTTCCTCGTTTTCCGAATCAAAAGATACCTTGCAGTGAATACTTTTCAACAAAACACGATCGCACAACTTGAAATTCAAAAGGCTATTCGCCTAACTTGGCTGTAACTTCTTGTGTCGATCTTTAGCTGCTTGCCAAGCGTTGACGAATTTGTACGATCTTTTCAGTGGTTTCTTGAATTATTCTGGATCTTTGTAAGTTGAGAATCTCCAATTTCGGCCCAGCAAACAGGTGATCCTACCACTTCGTCCATAAAGTTGCTTGTTCGAATGGTGTTGCTTTGATACTGGCATGATAACTGTTATTGTACGAAAATTCTACCAATGGTAAATGTTTATCCCATCCTTTCCCAAAATCTATAACACAAGCTCGTAGCATGTCTTCGAGTGTTTGGATGGTTCTTTCACTTTGTCCATCAGTTTCAGGATGATATGTTGTACTCATGTCTAGTTGAGTACCCAAAGCATTTTGCAATGATTGCCAGAATCTGGATGTGAAATGACTGTCATGATCCGAGATGATAGAGATTGGCACGCCATGTCGAGAGACTATTTCTTTGATGTATAACCTCGTAAGAGTTTCCATACTATCAGTCGCTCGAATGGGTATGAAATGAGCTGATTTGGTAAGACGATCGACAATGACCCAGATGGCATCATGTCCGGTTGAGGTTTTGGGTAGCTTTGTGACGAAATCCATTGTTATCCTTTCCCATTTCCACATAGGAATTTCCGGTTGTACCAATAAGCCGGATGGCTTTTGACATTCTGCTTTAACTCTAGAACATGTCAAACACTTGCTAACATATTCTGCGATGATTGCCTTCATGTTAGGCCACCAATAGAGTTTCTTTAAATCATGGTACATCTTATCAGAACCCGGGTGAATAGAATATTTTGATTTATGAGACTCATGCATGATTAAGTCTCTCAAACCGCCAAAAAGTGGTAACCAGCTTCGGTTTTTGATACAACGAGTTCCATCAGGACGAATTTCAAATGATTTGTCCATTCCTCTTAGGTTCTTGTTTTTGACATTTTCTTCTTTGAGGGCTTCATTTTGGGCTTTGAGAATTTAAGATGGTAGTTTTGGATGAACGGTTAAGATTAATGCTCGAACTCAGAGAGGTTTGGTTCGTTTCTTTCGACTTAAGGCATCTGCCAAAACATTTGCCTTACCAAGATGATAGCAGATCTCACAATCATAATCTGCGAGTAATTCTAACCACCGGCGTTTCCTCATATTCAATTCTTTTTGACGAAGAATATGTTGAAGGCTCTTATGATCAGTGAAAACTGTACACTTTGTACCGTATAGATAGTGTCTCCAGATTTTAAGAGCGAATATTACTGCTCCTAATTCAAGATCATGAGTGGTATAGTTTTCTTCATGAGGTTTGAGTTGTCAAGATGCATAAGCAATGACTTTTTCTTTTTGCATTAATACAGCTCCTAATCCTTGAAGAGATGCATCACAATAAACGAAAAAATTATCGTTTCCTTTTGGTAATGCTAAGATTGGTGCTTTACAGAGTTTTTGTTTAAGGAGTTGAAAAGCTGATTCTTGTTCTTCGCCCCAGATATAACTCTTGTTTTTCTGGGTTAATTTAGTTAAAGGCTTTGCAATTTTTAAAAATCCTTCAATAAATCTTCGGTAATAGCCGGCGAGTCCTAGGAATTGACGCACTTCTGTGGGTATAATGGGAGACGTCCAATTCTTAACAGCTTCAATCTTGGCAGGGTCAACACGAAGTCCTTGACTATCGATGAGATGACCAAGAAATTGTACGATATGAATCCAGAAATCACATTTAGAGAACTTGGCATACAATTTCTCTTTTCGGAGTAATTCCAAGATGATTTGCATGTTCTTCTTCATCACGAGAATAGATAAAAATATCATCAATGAACACAATTACAAATTTATCCAGATAAGGTTTACAAACACGATTCATGAGATCCATGAATACAACAGGTTACAGCAGGTCGTTGTTTACACTTCAACATGGGCACTGACTTAAATTCATATTTTGTATCTGTTTTTATCCTAAGAAAGCAGTCTTAGGAATATCTTCGTCCCTTACTCTTAGTTGATGATAGCTGACCTTAAAAATCCGATTTTTGAGTACAACGCTTGAACCTTGACAGTTGCATCACATAAGCGCTCATGCGCTCCTGGGATAATGGGTAACGATTTCTCTTATGAGTAGAGTTCTATTCAACTCTCGGTAATCCCGATGCACATTCTAAATAGATCTGTCTTTCTTTTAACAATAAAACAGGAACTCCCCAAGAGAGCGAGGTACATGGTCAATGAAACCTGTCCTGCTCAGGATTCCTGAAAGCCTGTTTATATAACTCAATGCATTTCTGAATGAGCTAATCTATAAGGTGTTTGGGCTACAGGCGTTGCTCCGGGGATTAAGTCGATTTGGAATTCTACTTGACGAATGGGAGGAAGACCAGGTTGATCTCAGAAAAACATCTGAAAAATTTCAGTTGGACTACGAGGATAATCTTTCTAGTCTTTTCTTCGTCTGATTTCTTTTCCATAACTTGATCATGAAACTTGACAACCTCAAGATATAACCTTTCGGGTTTTATACGGATATGAGATTTAGTCGAGTTTTACTTTGATCACCTCGAATGATTAGAGGTTCACCGTTGATAGGAATGTGAACGACTTTCTCGTCATAGAGATATTTGGCATGATACTTGGACAACCAGTCCATACCAATGACAACGTCGAAACTACCAAGTTTAATTGGCATGAGATCAATTTCGAAAGGTTGATTTAACAAAGTTAAAAGTGCACCTTGATAAGAGGTGTTTGTGCTTACTAAGTTTCCGTCAGCCATTTCGATATCATAAAAGGTATCTATTGTAATAGACGGACTATTTAGTTTAGAGGCAAGAGATATGGATATAAAGCTTTTATCAGCACCAGAGTCAAACAATACTTTGGCTAAATGCTGATTTAGAAGAAACGTACCCGTAACCACATTCGGTTCTTGATGAGCATTCCTATCTCTTAGCATGTAGGATCTTCATTGGGCATTGATGTTGGTTTTTCAGCACTGATTTGTATAATGCCCTTTTTCTCCACAGGCATGACAAACAATTATCACTGGTAGTTGATTACTTCTAGTGGCTGGCTTCTTGTTTCGGCAGTTCTTGCTCAAATGGCCTACCTTGTTACAAATATTACATTTGCCAGTACAAGGTCTGATGTGATGGAGATTACATCTCTTGCACAAAGGGAGGTCTCCGGCATACCTATTGTTTCCAGATGGAGTAACAGCATAAGCTCTAACGGCTTCTTGCCTTTGGTTTTGTTGTAGTTGATGATTATTGTAGCGATTGTTGGTGTTGGTGTTACGGTAGTTGTTATTGCTGCTGGAGTTGTTGTTGAAAGTTCTTCTATCGTTAAACTTTCATTTGTTGTCACTTGATACTTGCACTAGAGTATGCTTGGTTACTTGATCCATTAGCCTTTGGGCTATGTTAATGGCTTTCCTTCCTCCCTCCAAATGTTTGAGGTTTAAGGACAGTGTAACATTTCCTTCAATGCCTTCGAGTAGACCCCCGATGAAAGCTGTCCAAGAGTTTTCCGGTGTTTGCACCATTTTCCGGGCATAGGATTGTAATTCATCTGGAATCTTCTAACAAAAGGTTTTAGGATCATTTTCCCTTTTACAGTCAATTTGTAAAGTGTCTTCTTCTATTTTTCTGAATTCAGTTCGTGGACAATACTTGTTTCGTCAGAAGCTTATTAACGTCAGTCAGGTGATTCGATTGCCTTCCTCTATTTTGCCAAAGCTGGCATATCGTCCACCATTGACAAGGCATCTCGGTTAGAGTACCTGTAACACCCCCAAAATACAACAACGCAGCGATACACTATGGGTTGCAACTTCTAAATACACAGCGCTAGATACAAGAAACGCCCTCGAAGTGTCGTTTGAAAAAGTAAATTCTCGTGATTTATCAACATCTGAATTTGAAAGAACAAAATGTCCAAAATTGCATCACAATGAAAAAGCTTGAATGTTATAGACTCCAATGCACATCAAGAAACCGATCATATAATTTACCTGAGCTAAATACATGCTTAAAAAAAGCAACATAAGAGTTTGGTGCGAGAGGTTTCATAGGTATAGTTTAAGTATGAACATAAGTTCCAAATTAATTAATTATGTCGCACTGTCGTCATCACAGTGCCCTATATAACGTGTTAATGATCATTTCTCCTACAAGTATCATAAAATGATTGTATGAACCAATAAAAATCCTAAATGTTCCTCTCAAAATGTATGATGATTTTTTAGAAATCAAACCATGTAAAACCTGCAATGACCGTGTTTCAAACCGATGTATGTCCATAAACTGTATGTATGGAAATGTCATAAATTCAAAGAGTGGAAAAATAATGTCCCTTACCAAGGTTCAATCCCCAATATGGGTCACAAAAACGTATGTATGAATGGACCACATTTGTTCAAAATATGCATGATAGTCAAATCCACCACAAAAATATTCCAAATATTTATGTTAAATGTATAAGTGTAGGACCGCAAGATCTCCCCTATGATAATGCATCAAATGCAAACATCACAAAAATGTAAGTACGTTTCCTAAGCCCATGACACTGAAGCTTGACGTGTATGAATACCAAATTAATGGCCTACATTCCCGTGGTGGATGTCCTATACTGAACCCTAAACATCCTATGGTTCTATCCTGTATACGTCGTTGTCCAGTGATAGCTAATCACACCGAACGGGGAGTTTTCAATTCCTATAGATCTATTTATATACATCCTGCTCACTCCTCAATGAATTAACAGTTCATGGTAGTGGGCACAATTTGGTTATCAGCTACTTAGGCAACACGAAAGCAAATCATGAAAATTAACCACAGTGCGTCCAATTATTAAAACCCAATGCAATATTTTCTTCACTCCACACGGATTTCATAAGAGTGTGACCAAGTATTGTATCTCCTCGCGCGAGATATATAAATGAGTATTAACCCAAACAGTAATCAACCATCGTAAATCCTTTGTAAACATGATATGCAACCGAGTTGTAAATGATCCCACTACGCGCTAACGAGTTTTAAATCGATCACGTAATTGAATTGTAACAAGCCATCCCTCGATACCCAAGATATAAAACACTTATCCAAAACGAAGTAAAATTGGGGCTATGAACACTCACATTGATGATAGAAAGAACGATTGGCAGATAGGCATCTAATATGCACGATACAAACGGAAGACGAAGCTGTCTGACCGAGAAGAAGCAACTTAACTTAACGGCTAAGTCCCACTAGCCTAGGATAATATGTTTGGGTTTCCCAGTGAATTGTTCTATCAACGCGACCGCGTTTTGATAAAGATTTAGATTTCACGTTGTAATGGTTTGGTGTTGGTTAAATAAATAAATTTAGAAATATTCCCACGTGTGTAATATAATATAACTTTATATATTAAGATGAAAAATAACCTAATATGCTTCTACCCGTGAGTTTATAGCACAAGGAACAATTAAGTCCAAAAGATTAGTGATAAGTATATAATACCATCGCAGGTATTATATAATAAGTGTGGATAATTAATTAATCAAGATAGTTTGAAACAATCAATTTAATTAATAAAAAGCCTTGAATAATGGAAGACCACATGTCTTAACATTATGAATAAAAAACAACCAATGTTGATAAATCGTATTATAACCAATTATAAAATGAATATCTAATAATTTACTAAAATAATATTTCGTATTTCTTTGACAATCCATACTAAAACAGTCGTCTTTAATGTGAAAATAGATCTTTTCCGTCCGTTGTCAGTTATGTATAGTTATAACTTTAATATATTTTTAAAAATAACTTTAGGGATGCCCATTTATCGGTTTATAAACATAATATAAAACTTTTAGAAAAACATATACTAAATATAAACAAGTTATTGTAAACTTCGCCATGAAATTCCCCGTATCTTATCGTTTTCCCATTTCCGTAAAACTCTCATTTCCTTTAAATCAATATATAATATATATATAATATAAATAAATTATATATATTATATATATATATAGTAGTATAATATATAATATATATATATATGTGATTATCATGCGCTTTCTCAATATCTCAAATGTCCGCGTTTCCTAGATACAAGACATATAATATATATCGTTATAGACTAATTTAAATCAATTACAATATTATATATTTAACCGATTATAACCACTCAATCAATATTTGTCCGGTTTTAATATTTTATAAAACCTTTTGTTATTATTCGTTTGCCGCGTCGGCTAAACCAAAACCTGCCCTTTTTCGTGGAGTACAAACCAAACGCACCCTATCAGATAACAAGAAACAACCCAACCCACACACTGTGATTTTCGACAACCATGCTCGTGCAATTCCCCCGCTTGCTACCAAACAACACCCAAAAGTCCCCCCCCCCCCCCCCCCCGGCTGGGAACCCACAACCAACCGAACCCTTTGTTTCTAAACAAAAACCAAATGCACCCCAAATAATTCCAACAAACAAACACCCCTTACTGCTACAACCTAAACCAAACGCATCCTTGCATGGTGCTGACCCGCACCCCACCAACCCACCCCCCTTGGCTGTTATGCAGACAAATGCAACCCATTGTGGGGGCTATACTCGGGACCTCGGCTGTCCCGAAAGAGACAGCCCCAAAAGCGAACACCCGTAGGTAATAAACCTAATCAAACGCATACTCACGGCGGGTGCAACCCACAAAAAACCAACGCACCCTTGCGATGCAAACAATCACAACCAAACACAGCCACCCTTGTTTCTCTAACAAAACCAAACGCAAACAATGGTTCCGTGTTATCCCCCAAACCCACGCACACCCTTACTGATTTTCAGACACCAACACATACACACTCAAACCCGGCTAACTATTCATTCCAGCGCACTCCCGACATACAACCCTCTCTTGGCTGCACACCCCAACCCACGCACAATAAAACACATCAATAAGAGCATCCCTGGCTGTTCCGAACCGCCACGAACCAACGAACCTTTGGATCTCTTGGAAGACTCAACCCACGCAACCCTTGATGGTGGCGGTTGACTGCCATCCCAACGCAAACCCTCCGTCGAGTGTATAACCCAAAGCCAAACACCAGCCCGGTTGGGTTTTATGAACCAAAACGCAAGCACCTTTTTTGGTGTTACAAACCCACCCGCACTCTTTTTGGTGCTTGTATCAACAACGAAACAAACACCCCATTTCTGTGAGTTGTTTTGCACCTTTTGTGCTATATACACCACAAACCGCACCCTAGGTGGCGTGAACAGTAAACTCAACGCACTCCTTGGTGGGGGGTCGGCAGTGTCTGTGATGATGATGATGGTGGTATCATGATGATGATGATGTAGATGGCGTATGACGATGGTGAAACGATGATGATGATGATGATGGTGTAGGTGTGAAGGTAGTGTCACGGTGGGGAGTGGGGAGGGGAAAAATGGCGCGTGGCCGCCAGTGGTAGTGGGATCGGATAGATCGAAAGGTGAGGAGTATTCTTGGTCTTCGCCGGAAAACTCGTCGGAAAAATATTCCGACACCGGATAAGGTCTGGCCGGCGCGGCTGGAGGTGGCCAGGCGGTTGCCGAAAATACTGAGAAGATAACTAGGAGTTGTGTGTGTTTTTTTGTTATAACATGAAAGTATGAAATAAAAGTTAATAACTTTTATATTTATATTAAAACTTATAATTAAAAGTGACAAGTTTTAATAATTGAGGGTAAAATGTGTAACTTTTTAATATACTTTTTGATAGAAGCGGTTCGGGACTCGTTTGAAGGACTTAACGGATGATTCAACTCTTGAAAACTTGCCCATTTGTTTTGCCGAGATCATTTTTCTGATAAAAATGAGTATTTTTACTCGATGAATGTTCCATAAATCTATTTTATAACATTTAATAAAATATTGTTGTTATTCATTTGTGAACACTGGTTCGTCTTGAGTCCGAAATAAAAAACAATATTTCAATCTCAGTATTTGCGTACCGCAAACGCTTTTAATTAAAAGAGACAAATTTATTTAATATTTTCTATTAAATAAAAATACAGATAATTTAAAAACAAATATCATTGATTTTTTGTGTGTTCGCGTTGTATATTGTTTAAAAAAATTTTGCGGTGCTGTTTTAGCCCCTTTCGGCTCGTTTCCTTCCCAGGGTCCTCGGGCAAAAACTGAAAAGTTGTCCCAGAATGTCGATTCTCATAGAATTGCTTTAGGGTCCGAGCCGTGAAAACGTGATTTAGATGGTTGTTCTTGTAAGTCAAGCCAGACCTAAAAGTCAAAGAGGTAAAATAGTTATCTTAAAAATCCGAAAATTCTCGGATGTTACAGTACCTACCCCTTAAAGAAATCTCGTCCCGAGATTAAATCTGTGTTATCCGCTTAGTGTGACTAGGAACAAGACTTAAGATTTACTAAGCCATTTGAACATGACGCTGATAACTTTATTCAGCAAAATTCGGTGTTTCTACACTTCTCAACCTACCAAAAATTTTGGCTAGGTTTGTCCAGGATATTTAATCCATCAATATGGGTATCTCAAAATATTTCATTACAGATCTTATGACTGATCTAACCGTGTTATAGGGAAAGTCTCATTATAGTGAAAACCTCAAGAAAAGGTGTAGTCGCCGTGAGTAAGTGTATAAGGTTTCCCTAAATGGTCCGAGATCTGAGTCTCGTTTCTGCCCCTGTTTTTTCTTTAATGACGAGCTTATCCACTCAACGTGGCTTATGGATGTAAGTACCCAACATACTTGGCAGTACTTAATTAATATCATGACTTAAATTTGTGTACTATTTGTCTGCAATGAGCAGTTCAACTGAATACTATATCGGCATATGCTTATCTTGTTTAAGGTGGGTTTCATCACTTAGTTTGATAAAGTTTCTGTCTACAATTCAGGACCACTCCATGCACCCAACAACAGCAACATAAAGAACGTCAATACTATAACAATATAGTGATGGTATACAGAGGGTGAGGACCGCTCCGAGAAAACAATATCCTAGAATAAAACTCAAATAAATAAGATGAGCTCGTACGGAAGACTTTATGCGATAAGACGGCGATTTTGATACCCCAGTTTGAGCTAGTTTGAGGATGATCAACTCCATTAACTCAAGTAATGTAACAAGTCTGTCAGTTCCACGAACAGTTTACGATCGCAAGGATTTGCAATTGCAAAGTACCAATCATTAAGAATGAAGATAACGGTATTCCAAGTGAGCTTAAGATTCTGCGAGCTGGCAAAGCAGCCATCTGTGTCTCAAGACCCTTTAACGGATTCTGATGATTATCGATTTCAGGTTCATAACGCCTGTCATATCGATACCATTAAGCCCCACTCCATTTATAATTAATCTTATTTACAAAAATAAGAAGCGTCCAAGATTTTATGTATGTAAGAAATGATAAACTTATGGTTCGGTTGATTTATAAAATATTTATTTAACGATAATAGAGCGACCCACTCCTTTCAAATAAATAAATTATAAATCATACCTACTTTAATAATTTCCATGTGCAATAACGCATTCTCTCTCATGAACCTTCAAGGGTGGTTGACATGACGATGTATGTGTTCTACTGAGTATGGGACGAGTGTTCCAAAATCGTCTTCGGAGACAGGGAGTAAACTACCCAATAATATCGACCTAGAGTTCAAGATAGGTAATGAGTACTCGGTTAGAGTAAACAAGGTAAAAGTCTCTATGAATGAGTCAACATAGCGATTACCATATCAATCCCACCTATTTCAAGACTCCGCCTATACAAGGGACCTTGTAACATATAGATTCATAACAAAATCCATTGAAACATTAATATAAAGCGGCCCTTCGTTGTAATACTATTATATAAGTTATGAAGAAAATAATATATCATAGAGACCATAGTTTAAACTTACAATTCTGAGAACGAAGCTGAGACCATTGGCCGCAACTCAACAATGTCTAAGAAGTAAAATTGAACCATTGTATTAACTTCACAATAGTCTAAGGAACAAGATGAGACCTGTATAACTCAACATATGATCTGAGACGAGAAGAATGAGACCAATAGTGCACCACACAATGTCTTAAAAATATTCTGGTATTTATATAAAAATTCTTATATAAATAAGCATACGATATACGCGAAAGGAATGCAAGCACATATATATATTATATATATGTATGTCACGTAAGCACTTAATGCAGCACGTAACGTAAGCACATAAGCAATTAGCATGTATGCACTTGAAAAAGTTTTCTTGTGATGCAATTTTTGTGGACAACGACTATATCTAGGGTACAAATATTGCAATCCATAGTTCTCTAAAGCCAGTGCTCTAATACCATCTGTAACACCCCCAAAAATACAACAACGCAGCGAATACACTTGGTGTGCTACACTCATAAATACACACAGCGCTAGATACAAGAGAACGACCTCTAAGTGTCGTTTGAAAAGTAATACTCGTTGAATTAATCAAAAACTGAATTTGATATAGACAAAATTCCCATAATTGCATCACAAATGAAAAGCTAAATATATAGAGCACCCAATGCACTCAAGAAATCCGAGCATATAAATTTACCTGAGAAAAACATGCTTAAAAAATGTCAACATAAAGTTGGTGAGTTCAATAGTTTTTAGTTAATTAGAACATAAGTATCCAATAAAATGAATTTGTCCACTGTGTCATCACATACCCTATAAAAAACTTTTAACATTAACATGCTCTCCTACAGATCATACAAATGATTTATGTCCATTAAAATCCTTAAATGTCCTTCCCAAAATGTATGTATGCATTTTTTTAAAAATCAAACCATTGTAAAACATCATGAACCAGTTTCAAACCTTGTATTTCCATAAACTGTATGTATGAATGTCATAATAATTCAAAAAAGATTGTACAATATGCCAGACCATGTTCAATCCCAAAAGTTCACAAAACACGTATGTATGAATGGACCATATTTGTATCAAATATGCATGATAGTCAAATCCACGCACAAAAATAATTCCAAAAATTTATGTTAACAATGTATATAGTGTAGGACCGCAAGATCTCCCCTCATGATAATCATCAAATGCAAACATCTCAAAAAAAGAGAGTACGTTTCCTACAGTACCCATGACACTGAATCTTGACGTGTATGAATACCAAATTAATGGCCTACATGCCGTAGGTGACGTCCTAACCCGAAACATCCAATGTTCGAACACAATGGTAATAATAAAGGCTTCGTTTGGTTCGTTTTCGTCCCAGTGATTTAGCTAAACACACTCAACCGCCCACAATATCATTAGCTAATCACACGCCACGACATATCACTAATCACCCTTGCAAAAATCACCCGATACGGAGGATTGTCACATCCTGACTTAGATTCGAGATACATAACCATAAAAACTACATTCTATCTCGTTAGCGCTGGGGGGGGTGGGGGGGCATTTGTAAAAGTTAAACAATTGTTGTTGCATTCGCTATTCTTTCCCAATCGCAGAGGTCGACATCTCTTGGCGTACAAAAACCAAGAAAATCGGGGGCTATGGAACGTGGTCTTTCTATGCGGGTGGGGTCTCCGGGACCTGAGGGTCAGCGGTGAAGGACGGGAGATATATTGCGGTTGGTGGTGGGTCGAGGGCTTGCTCCACAATCCGGTATGTTGGGTGAAGAGGGAGGGATGTGGGGAGTGTGGGGGTGCAGTCGACGGGTAGTTGGTCGCGGTGGTTGGTGCGGGGGGGCGGGCGAGCCCTAATGTTGATTTTGTTGTTTATGGTTTAGCTGCGATAAGATTTGTTTATTATACGCTTTATTCTTGTTTTGTAAGTTGTTGTGTTGGTCCTTTTGACTTAATTTAAGGGAGATCTTTCGTCGTGGATGGACAGGGAGTCTTGATTGTATTATTGGCGGCGGCTAATGATCGGCAATTCCATTTAGAAGCTGCGAGACAATGTAAGGGGACAAACCCAGAAGAATAAATATATACATTACAAAGTTTATTTTTTTGTGATAATTCATAGATTTAACCATCCAAAACTTGGTATGTTACTTGCTTGATGGTTTGCTTCTACTCTTAACGCTCATTTTACGTGTACGTTCCACGTGCTGGTCGCGATCGTTCTCCTGCGAGCTTTCTGTGTAGACTTAGCTCGCAGTGCTTTATTTCAATCATCCTATCAGGGTGACTTTGAGCCTTGTTGCATTGCGAGGAGATTCCAATACAACTAGGACTCACGTTAATAGAATACTTACGGATTTCGGTAGATTGAGGGTGTAATTGTGGAATTGGGTGTGGATTTTAGTCTTAATTGGTGGTCCTGTTGGTAAGCATCGTGGCACTTGATATTTGGAATACACGCTTTAACAAGCTTAGAGACTTCCTCTACACCAGTCACAACTCGCCCAACATACATACCTGCTGCGCTAAAATTACCTATCACACTTTTTATCAAACCTCCCTCCACTCCTCCCACTACCACCCTGACACCCACACCAACACACACTGACCACTACTATCAATTGCACATCCATCTCACTCACCCATTCTACGACTCAAGTTGAGGTTATTAATCCTCGTATCAAACGAATAATTTCAGTGTCACAATTATAATATTTACGGTTATCAACACCGCAACCTGATCGACCAAATTATATCTACCATTTATGAATGTCTGATTATTACTCACGAATACTACAAACACCAAAAATTATCATCATGCGCTAGTCTCTACATATCTCCAACTGCACCGTGACTGTTGTCTTTGTTTATATGTATAAATGATCTTTAATCTAAAGCTTAAATGTGATTGTGTCACCAAAAAAACCGGTTAACCGAAAAATATATGAAAAATTGTTAATTAGGGGATGAGGGTTGTTAGGTTAGATGTTTAGTGATGATGTATTTTCGACTTATATTGTTAGTGTATTGTTTTTTGGTAGAGTTATGTGTGTTTGATAGGTGGTGGAATTAATTACCCGCGCTATTTTCAAGGAGTTTTAAGGTAGCATAGAGTTAGTAGAATATGTATGGTTGGACCCGGACACCCAAATGTATTTGGTGTAGTAATATTTAAGTAAGAGTTGCTTCAGAGATCATAAAGGACAACAGGAATCACTCAACAACATTACTTAAAAATGGTAATAATCATACGTTTGTATCAATAATGTCGCCTAATAATAGGTAACGGTTCAAAAGTTTGAATATAATGCACACCCGGAGAGCTGATATTCTAATAATGAAACTCATATACAATGTGCTCGAGATTATATATCAACTCAAAGTACCCCACAAGATAAATAACAGTCTAACCAAATAACGTAGTTCCTCCACAATGAGTGTGGTTATAAATCACCAACACGAAGCAAGTCTCAAATTGACCTGACGCTAATCTTCACCATCTCTAACACAGGGAAATCTTAGACCGCCCTTGGAAGTCAGTGTCTTCATCCATCGATTCTCCCCAAGGTTCGATTTGTCAGCGGTCCGAGTCATGGCGGCTTGGGTGAGGTACTAAAAATTCTTGAGCAATTTCGCGAGCGTCGAGCGAGTGGTCTATGTCAGTGATACTTGGTATTGAAGTGTACGCTAAATAGGAGTATATGTTTTTGATGAGTGGGAGGTCGATCACTCGCCGAGGAGACAGGTGGATGGGCTAGTTGATTAAAATGATTAGTACAAAATAATATTGCGGGTCCAAGAAACACGGATGGGTGAAATCAGCGCGCCATGGGTGGAAATGATATTGCATCATTGGGGCAATGGTAATGGGGGGCGACATGCAGTTATGGTTTGGTAACAGTTGGATGTCTAGGGGGGGGCGGTTGTAGACGTGAGAAAAACGTAGAAGTGTAAAATGAGACACAATTGACACGTAGTGTGGTTGGGCACAATCGCGAGGGTCTATGCGCAACGCCTGTGCATTTGGAAAGTTGTCATAGGGGAAACTAAGCTAATAAAAGTCGATTTAAATTTTGTTTCAAACATTGCTGAGGTGTGGGCTATGTCGGCGGGGGGGGGGGTGGGGGGAAGTCGAGTCATTTGGATGTTATAGGTATATCATAGACGGGCTAGTACGATGTATGGTAGATTATGCTGGGAGGGGACGATACTGTGCGGGGTTGGTGACATGGTCGATCGCATTGTGTACCTTCATAATAGAGACGTATGTCTCTACCGTGATCTTAATAGTTAAGTTATTTGAGTCTCGGCAACTAATGTGAGTCTATTAAGTCCTCATGTTTTGGACATACAGGTACATGCGAGTTTTAACATATATGGGAAATTGATTTTTTTATAAATGACATTATGTCACATTGTCGTAGGAATTGGGAAGACACAGCGTTTAGGAGGCAATAAGCATTTGTCTAAGTATGCAACTGATACAAACGGTAAGAGCGAAGCAGCAAGTCATTTATATCCCGAGTTATTTAACGAGCTACTGTACGCTCGTTAGGCCTTAGACGGAGTGACACACAGCATGTCACTCACCACCATTTCTAGTATAGGGGTAACTGATGGTGGCTGACAGAACTTTTGCGACAAATCTCATGTTGAGTGGCAATTCTGTTACTGATTTCATCTACTTTTAACTAACCTATGAAATCAGAGCCTGACACATCTCTAATGCGCTGACATTTTTTAAGCTTGGTTTCTTCGATCAGGTAAACTTTAAGATCGTTCTCACATAGTGTGAAAGATTTCACTATAGTAATTATGCATTGAGAGTCTATATATTCCTGAAGCTTGTTCAAGTATGGTTGAGAATGGCATTGGATTTGAGTTTTGAAAAGCAGGTCACGATAAATGAGGTGAGCTATATTTTATTGTTACGCTATCAACATTCCAGGAGTTTGTGTCGATTAAAATACAAGTGAATAGAGATTCACTTTTCCTACTACCTGACACTTAGTTCTGAGCATTATCGTTTAACTTGGTAACAATAGCATAGACTGTGTCACTTATAGAAAGTAATTGCCTCCCAATTGGGTATTTCGATCTAGAAGCTTGTTCGTGTGATTAGAATTGTGGGGTTTCAGATAGGTATCACGGAACACTGCGATATGAGAGAATCTATTATAATTATTATCCGACATACTATAGACAGTTTTCACCATAACTATGTGCCCATCAGTCACAGGACACATTTTACTGTCAGAATCTGGGGGCAATAACCAAGGTCTTAAATTTGCGTATTGATATTCCGTTAAGTGATGCAATTAAGTCTTTACGGGCAGAGCAGTCGATAATACTATGTCATATAGTAGGTATTATATAGACTACCTATTTCACGACGTGACAGGAGAACTGGAACGCTTCATTATATGATAAGTATCTATTACAATATATTAATTAACGCACAAACCAATTTTTTAAGACACTTGATAAGAGGTGTGGGGCAGGACATTCTACAATGGTCAATTCAATATTGCACACACGCTACTTTCAGAAAGTTGTGACGTAATGTCTACAATCAGCATCTATCTCTGCTTATCATTAGAACTATTCGTGAGTTATACAAATGGTACGCCTGCATTTATACTTTTCTTAAGACATAGTGAGTTGGCGTCTAATAGTACCTCACTACTCGTTCATCGTAACATATTGTAATTTGAAAACCTTAATGGTCATCTAAGAGCCATTGATTTTCTTCCAAGTAACTTCTATACACTAATCGTAATAGTTATCGATCACAAGGTCCGTTATAAATCGCTGCTTGTGTTAGTAAAATATAATTGGATTTTGGTATTCTGAAGTCACATCTATCTATGATCAAACAATTTCTTGAGTATTATTTTAGACGTGGAGAAGCTTTTAACAAATATGGAATGTACATAAGATATGGTATATAATCTCAACTACGCTATGTTGACTCATCAGTGCGAGACTTTTGGACTTGCCTTTACTCTAACCGAGTCCAGTACCGTTCTGTATGGGATCACTCAGGTCGGACATTATTGGGTAGTTCATATCTCCCTGTCTCACCGAAGTCGATAAGATGTCTTGAGTGATACCTACCTGTAGCGTGCGACATCAAGCTCGTGTAGAATCACTACTAGAACATCGCTCATGTTGAGCAACCTACTCCCTGAAGGTACTAGAGAAGAATCGCGTATAGTAATGCACCTGAATGATTAAGTAGAGATTATAATATAATTTTAATAGATACTTCTTGATAACAGAGTTTTTCCGTAGGGGCCCTCTTGCGGGGGGGGGGGGTGGGGGGGACCGCCTCTAATCAGTTAAATAAGGGTAAATTATAAATCCACCGCGTAACCAGAATTATCATTCTACATACAGTAAATTTGTGGAACGCATTCTTGTACTGTACAAGAGGTAATTTGAAATTATTAAATAATAAGGTACGAGTGTACGTTTAGAATGAGTTATGGACTTCCGATATGAAACACGGGAAGAGGAATCGCCTACCCCTTTAAATCAGATAAAGCATCAGAATCCGAGTAAAAAGGGTCTAGTTAGTAACGACAAAATGCATGGTATCTTGTTGTGTCCACTCACACACAAGCTTAACGACCATACACTTGTAGGAACTAAACACACGTAGCTCATAGTGACTTCCAGTTGTTACTTTTGTCTTATAATTGTACAATCATATTTCCTTGCTGTATCTAAACAGATCGTGGAACTGACAGACTTGTTACCATACTTGAAGTAGTAAATGGACGTATGTGAATGACTAACTCAAACTAGCAATCTGGAAGATAATCATACAAATCCGTTTCGTATTCACAGTAGAGAACCAATCGAACGATCACTCACAACAAATTAACATCTATAATATATCGTAGTAATATTATAACAATAAGACTAAGATGTTTTCCTCGGTGTAGGTAGTTCACTCTCCCTCTGTATCCATCATCGTATTTGAGTTTATAAGGTATAGAACTGCTTATGTTACGTCTAGTTGTTAGAGGATCCTGGAGTAGGCTGTCAGATTGGTACAAACTTATCACTAATTAGATAGGAAACCCAACCTGGTAAACCAAAGATAAGCAGTATGTCGATATAGGTTATTCTCAGTTGAACACATCGCGACTAATTGTGAGAACAAATAGTACGTACAAGGTAATCTTCAAAGCTCAATGATTCCCTGCATCATGCTAAGTACTCAGCATGCAAGATAGTGTGTGTGTAACATTACAACCATGAAGCCACGGTATTAAAATGAGCGGCCACCCGCCGGGATAGGGGGGCGCCGTACCAGTCGTGAGCGCTGCCCAAAAAAAGGGAAAATTTTAGCTATTGATTATGCCCCTAAAGCTCAATTTTCAGTTTCTTTCTGTATATAAGCTTTTTTCTAGCTTATAGACGAATACCTTTAGACCTTTAGTGCTTATTTAGGTTAGTGTAGGCCCCCTCTTAGCTTATTTAGCCCAAGTTTTAGCTTATTAGTTCACAAATGTCCAAAAGTCTTAGCCACTTTTAGCTTTTAAGCTTGTTTAAGTTGCTGTCGTTTTAAAAAGCTCATTTTAAGCTTATTTATAAGCTTTTAGAAAAAGTCGTAGTTTTGAAAGTTGTTAAGCTCAATAAGCTTAACAACTTTGGTTCACAAAGTTTTTCCAAAAAAAAAAAAAGGAGACAAGGGGTGACCCGGGTGAGCAAGACTCGAACCCGGGTCTCTACCCTCGTACACCTCTCTTTTTGTACACACACATACCCGTTCAAGCGCCCTCGGGACTTTACGTTTTGTAATCCCAAGGGCCTTGGTTTTAAGGGAATGGCGTTTTTGGCAATTAAGCCATAAGCTGTTTACAGCTTAATTTAGGAGCTTATTTTATAAGCAAATGTTTAGTTTTCTCATTTTCGTAGGTTAATCAATTGTAAAGTATTTTTATTAAAATAATCAGAATTTTTTTAAAGGTCGTTTAGTATTTTTTTATAATTTAATTTAGTTAAAACTTTAAAAAATTCATAAAAAATTCAAAAATTATAAAAAAAATATTTTTCTTTTTTATAAAATTTTCTTTAGTCATATAGTTTGTAGGAAAAATATAAAAATTTCATTTTTATAACTTTTTGACTTTTAAAGAACGGGTCCGGGTGCGGTTTTTTTGTCTTGACATCGTTTTTGTCAAACGACCTCCGTTTTTAGTCTATTCTTTTTCATTCTTAGTTATATGTCTCCTAGAGTAGTTTTTAGAATGAAAATTTCTTAGTAGGTTAATTTTGAATTTTTAGGTTTTAGCCCCTTTTGTTCGGGACTCGTGCTCTCTTTTCTAGCTTAATTTCTAATTTTTAGGTGTTCTTAAACGTTTTTGTTTTGTTATTTTTTAATTTAAAACTTTTCACAAACTCTCAAATTCATTTTTCTCATTCAAACTCAAATCTTCGACTGTATCGATTCTCCAGTCCAGCCTCGTTGGGGATAAACGACCCGGGAACACTCTATACTACTTCTCGGTATCATTGATCTTGTTGATTTTTAGACTAATATATATTTTATATTTTATTATATTATATATATATATATGGTGTGAAAACCACCAATCAATTTTTGGCGCCGTTGCCGGGGAGGCTGTGAAACCGTCTATCGTTACGTTTGATCAATTGTGTTTGAAACTGTGAATATTTTCTTTTATTATAAAAATATAAAAAAGTACAAAAATATTTTTCATTTCTTTTAGTATAATTATCAGATAAAAAACCAAAGAAAAACCAAAAAAATATAAAAACATTGTCCATAAAAAAGAAATAAAATTCACAAATTGGTAAAATACCAAAATATAATATTCTCAACTGAGGTATTATCATAATAACTTCCGGTGAACTTGTTGGTTCCCAACTCGAACAAAAGATTTAAAAACTTGCCTTTTGTGTCTCTTACGACGTACGGCTCACCTTGAAAAGTTAAACAAACTATAAAGTGGGTATAAGGAGGGTTGTTCCTAGGAACTACGACCCGAAAGGAGAAATAAGCTTCGCGCTATTCCTACTCCTCCGCTCACCTGTGCGTTTATCTTTTTGAGAGCTACCGTGAAGTAAGTAGATTATTTGGTTTAAGTTGTCTTATCTCATTGTCCGTTAAAATCAATTGTGAATAAATCATTGAAAAAGCCAAAAAATTAGTGTAGATTTTCTTTTTATATTTCTATTTTGTGCATGCGCACTCGTTCTCAAGCCCGTAGACGTCGACAACCACAAGTCCGACAAACTTCTGTTGAATCACCAAATCTTGAGAAACCAAATAACAATCAAGAAACTTTCAATCCTCCCATAGTTACGATGGACGATAATTGAACTATGGCGCAATTGCTCGAAGCACCTACCGAGGGTTACGAGGATGCGATCGTTGTTCCCGAAATTACCGCGAACAAC
>BQNB010069621.1:0-32420 GCA_026074375.1 Tanacetum coccineum | reverse complement strand
TATCAAAACCTTAAAGAAAGTTTTGGAAACGACCCATCTCCACCCGCTCGAGATACTCCTGATTTTGACTCAGTCTTTATAATCGAAAACAAGGAATTGTACAATTCTATTAAGATCACGCGTGCTAAGCATATAGAATAGACAATGGCCTTGCTAACTATGAAAATGAGAATCTGAAAGCCCAAATACATGAAAATCTGAAATGCAACACTATGGAGTCTGTAAAACCAAGAGTTCTTGCACCCGGTAGGTATGTTATAGATGTTGAACCAATTCCCCCTCACAATAGGAACAACAGGAAAGTTCATCTACATTATCTCAAACATCTTAAGGAAAGTGTGGAAACCCTTCGTGATATAATAGAGAAAGCTAAGGTTGACAGACCCTCAGATAGATCAATTGTCTTTGCTTGCCGTTACACTAAACACTCTCAGGAACTCTTAGAGTATGCGATTGGCACTTGTCCGAAAGCCTTTAACCAACAAGATAAAAAGCATGCTCCTACCCCCTTTAATTAGGAAAAAGCAAGTTAATTTTGACGAACAATGTGACATGTCAAATATTAACACACACAAACATGTAGAGCAACTGAACACTCAAAAGACTAATGTCCATGTGCCTCCTTCTATAGGAGTAAATTGTTGCACCAATGCTAGCGGATCACAGCCTAGGAGCAATACCAAAAAAAATAGGATCTCGCCAGCTAAAGGTGTCAACAACAAGAAAGTAGAAGAACACCCTAGGATAAATAAGTCTAACTTAAGAACCACGAATCGTGTTGATTCTAGTAGTATCTCTAAGCGTACTGTAATTGTAGGTTCCCGAAATCACACAAACATGTATAGATCTAAAGAGATCTAGAGAGAGAAAGTTAGAGAGAGAGAATAGTTGAGAGAGAAAATAATACACACTAAAGAGTGTGTGTAAAAATGAATAATTGCTTACCTCTTCCAAAGTTGGAAGAGGTATTTATAGTTCTTACAATACACCGGGTATTAGTACCCGGTTCAATACCAAAAGTCATACGTTTACCTATTAAACTACGAACTATATTGAACAGTAAAATACATGGGGTGACCGAGTCTTTTTCTAATATCTAACAATCTCCCCCTAAGGGAGGTCACCCCTGAAAATACTAAACTTAAGCTCTTCAATCTTCAGATTGATCTTATGTATAGCTCGTAAACGTTTGATTTCATTGATTTGTATCTTGTGAATCTGAAGTAGTGAACTTTAGACTTTTAGGCTTTAGCTTGACTTGTATGTGATCTTTGAGCTTCTTTGAGATCATCATCCAATCATAATCTCTAATCATCATCATGTGATATTTTGCCATCTTGTGAACTTGTGTCATTCTTCGGAATGATATGCGCACACTTTCTTGACTTGTTTGAAAGCTTGCATTAATTCAATAGTTAGCGGAGCTTTAATATACAGATACATGAGCTTTCATGATATCTTCGAATGAGTCATTTGAGAATGAGCACGCGGTTATGAACTTGATTTTGTTGGAACACGGTATCTCCATCTCCATCTTTAAATGTTCCTGTAATAAAACAGTTAGCAATAAAGAGAAAATTGATTTGTAAAAACAATCTAAGTGTTAATTATGAAAATATTTTGTAACACTTCGATAGTTTTGATTGGTTGTCAAATGTTCAATAACCGTCAATTCTTATGCTGGAACAAGTTTGATTCACGTAGAATCGCACAAGTCACCTACCTAGAGCTTGTTTGATGTAGGCTCTAGCAGGATTTCCATCTTCATAGTGAATACCTTCGTATCACTCTCGATTTTTCTGGTAAATATCACAAGGGAAAATGCGTAGGACTCTTAAGATAACGCTTGTTTACCACAGTATGTGAAAGGACAAGATAAATGGAAATGTGTCTTAAAGATTAAATAGATGATCTCTTGGCTCAGACTCGAAGTGCGCTTTGATATTAGTGATCATAAGGTTGGAGACTGACAGCCACCTTTTCAATACCGACATACTCGGAGTGAGTGTAGACAGTAGATTGCATGTTAGTGTCTCGTGACAAATGAGACAAATTTCTTTCAAGAGAAACTCGAATGGCTGGAAGGTTTGTGCATTGCATCACTGGGTCCATGATGTCTTCTTCAATATCAGCAATCACACTGTGATTCTACAGCTATATGTATTAGACCCGTATCTGCCTAAGTGTATGGAGGCTTCTGTTCTTTACACCCTTTATCCCGACAATTTCTTTTTCATTCTCAACCCTTCAGTGCTTACCGAGATTTCATGACTAAACACTTTGTTGGTTTATTCAAGTACTAGCAGTACCATCTCAGTCGCACTATTCCCTTTCCTCACATATACTCCTTTTTATCATACCGTAACGGACTTCTTACACTAACTTAGTGGATGTCCCTGGTAGATCCCTCCGTCTGGCAGATCATGGGAACGAGTACCTTACCTACCATCCGTATAACTTTTATAACAGTAAATACATAGTCATCTTTTGGTACAGTTCACCTTGCCATAAAATCATTGTTGAAAAACTAATCAGGTACTTGTGATATTACTATCAAAGTGTTTAGTACACGATTGTTTTTGCTTTTTAGAAATGCTCCCCCTCAACATGTGCATCCGGTATTCGAAACTGTTTACACATGTTGGCTGGAGAATACACTTGAAGTAATATGATCACATTACATCATTATTCACATTTTCTCCCCTTATCAACATATTCAAATCATCTGACATTTTGGATATCTATTGAATTAAATATGTTCATAAAAAAAATTAGGAATAAATGGCCAATTATTCACAAGCCTTGTTTGAACAATTAATGCTCCTCCTTAATCTTGAGAAATATAAATAGTCTTAAGTAACAGTAAGTTTGAAAGATTTTGAATTTCTAAGAGAATCTTGAAAATTTGTACTCAATCACTTTTAATATTACCTAAATTAATCTACACACACATTATAGTATTCACAAATTATGTATGATACAGTACCTAAAATGTTCAAACTCGAAAATGAATATGTCATTTGTCCATGTAAGCAGGCTGTAGTCCGTCTCGATACTCTCCTTTAGAAAGTATGTCTTAGATTCCCCTTGAAATCAAGCAATCATTCATAGTAATTCAAAGCCTTCTGCAATTCGCATTAAAAGACTTGAAGTCTGACCCCAAATCGATGAGTTACACAATTAATTTGAAAACCGTAACACCAAAGACATTAATCCCCATGTCAATTTCTCTTAACATGATAGCGATGATATGAATTAAACACCAAAGGGTCAACAAGTCCCAGGATATACACAATTACTGCTCCTCCCTCTCATTAGACGAACTATTACACCTAAGAGAACTAAGTCCCCAAATGTACACATTTTCTTTCTATCGGATACGACCTAACTATAAAAGGAATATCGTAACTTATCATACCGCAATATTCCCCTCTTTGATCAAATATTTCACTCCTTTTAAAAACACGCTTGGGTGATTGACTGTTAAAAGAAGCATTAGATTGAATCATAACCAAGTCTTCTCGCACGTTCTAACTCAATCTTTTGACAACACATTTCCCTAGGTATCTCAATGATGCATACCATAGAATGACAAATATCTCATTCTCCTATGTGGGATTGGAATAGCGCACACGAAAGTAACACGATAACACACCGATTATCTCTCTGCGGATAAGACATTTTGTCTTTCCAGAATACCCGACAATAAATAGGCCAATGTATTCTATCACGTTAGTTTGGTTGTACCTTTCTGTATTTACCCTTCCCTTTGATGTTTTCGATACCTCCAGAATTAGAAAAATCTTATATGCACACATGCTTGGAGATCGTGTTCGCAGAATTAATAAACTTAACCCGTAAGAATCGTAGTTTTCAAGGCTTTTTTAAACACAAGAATTTCCAGAACATTCCTAATCTTTTCCACACTATGACATCGTGGCAATATTAGTCGTAATGTAGTTATTAAACCCTGAATTCACTAAGTCTTCAATTGCAATAAGTCCCTAAAATTTGAACAAATGAACATCTAAAGCACTTGTAGTTAATATGAATTAACTCCCTTTAAATTGTTATCTGTCATTATCAAAAACTTCAACTGTTTAATCCTTGACTTATTTTGAAAGACCGTTTAAAAGATTATTTGACACTTTCTCTCCCCCTAAATAATGACCCGTTTTCTATTTAAAGAGCTGTAACATTGTTTGAGAGAGGTCGATTTAATCTTGAAAATCTTTCGTGATTACTGCAAATATTGATTCATTGTGATAGACAACTTTTTCCCAATGAATATAAAGATTTCTCTTATTTTGACAAATAAATGCACTGAAACGTACACTTATTCTTATGATGCATGGATATGAAATAATCCATGCCCGGGAAAAATTAATTACCCGTTGTCAGGAACAACTGTCTTTTTGACGACATGCTTTCCTCAGATTGAAAAGCGGGTTGCAGTCAGAAATAACTGCAAGCCATTGTCATGAGCTCAAAACTTTGAATGTTTTATTATAGTAGCTCAATACCGAAAAGACTTCTCTTTTCGTTGCTAAGAAAAAATGCACCAGACGTGTATTTTCCTTTACGATGAGGCCCGGGTTATGCACAGAAATGTACATAAGCATATAATATATATATTTATATATTTACAAGATGAATAGATTGATGATAATATCAAACAAGTTACTTTGGTCAGAACCTCCATTCTGCTGGAGTCCAACATCTCATACCAATCCTTCAGACAAGATACAAAAAATGATCCACATGAAGGAGCTTTCATAAATTTAATCACTAATTGGTAGTCCAAATTTCTGACAAAATAATTTAATAATATCAATTTCAACCTGTTCCTTTATGAAGTGATACCAGTATGGAATGTCTTTGGATAGAGTGAAGTACGCTTTGCAATGAGATTAGCAGCTGACTGAGGAAGTCGCATTACAAACGGTGATTTTGTTATAGTTGGAAGCCATATCTTATAGTTGTGCCTCATCCTACAATTCTTGAGCACAACTTGCAGAATCACCACTGTACTCTGCTGCTGCTGAGACATTGCATTGAGTTTATTTCTTGACATCCAGCATACAATTTTATCACCAAGGAACTGTATCCCTCCAGAAGTGCTTTTTCGAGTATCAAGGCATCCGGCATGATCAGCATCTGAAAATGCTGTTAGTTCAAAGCCAGAATCCTTTGGATACCAGAGTCCCATGTTAATGGTACCCTTTAGGTATTTAAAGATTCTTTTAACCTCCTTGAGAATGCTTTTGAGTTGGTCGGGCTTGATATCGCACAATACATACGCTTGACCTAAGTCTGGTCTACGAGATGTCAAGTACATGAAGTGACTCCGATTTTCTACATAATTCAGATTGGAACTAAGGGTCTCCACTCAAATCTACATCTAGTTTGGGTTTTGTAGCCAATGGTGTACCAATGGAGTGACATTGTCCATATTATGCTTTTTAGAATTTCTAAAGCGTACTTGGCCTGATTGATAAAAATACCTTTTGGGGACTGGTGGATCTGAAGTCCTAAAAAGAATTTCATCTCCCCCATTGAACATTTCAAATTATGTATATAAATATCTACTTGCATTAACACTTCAAATCTTTTTGAATTTAGGGTTTTGTAGACCCAAAAATTATGTCATAACGTAAATCTTCACAAGTTTAATACCGCCCCGTATTTTATCTTGAAAAATTAGAGGCAATGTCCTTTAAAAAGCCTTTGGACCTCAGAAGTTTGATTAGTTTATCATATACACTAGGCTCTGGAGCTTACTGTTAATCCAACAAAAGCTTCCTTCAGAAGGTAGACTTTTTCTGGAAGATCTGATCAACGAACCCTTTCGGCTGAGCACCGTAAACCACTTCCGTTCATGGACCATTAAGAAATACCGTTTTTATCATCGACAACGTCCATCTGATAGATTGGAGAAAGACTTGTGTGCTGCGTGGGCAACCAAAAATCCGACTGCTTCTAAGCGAGCAACTGAGCAAATGATACTCAAAATCAATACCCCTTCCTGAGATAACCTTTATCAACAAGTCTCTTTGTTTCGAATTACAGTCTGATCCTCATCCTTTTTGTTCTCGATAACTACTTAGCTTAATAAACCATCTTGCCAAATGTTTGTCGACGATTCCCAGACTTTAGCTCTTGTCGAACTGATGAGTCATCTTGCATTCTTCGATCCATGCAGAATCAGCCATTGCCTCCTTAATGATCTTCGGTTCAACAATAGCTCATCCGTGAGCGCAACATACACATTTTACCAGGATCTGCGTCAAGAGTCGTCTGTTGAACTGGCATGTTGAATTTCCTGTACTTGTTCTAATGTTGATCTCTGTCCACTTAATCAGACTTTGTGTTGAAATGAATGCACATTTATCGGATATATCAATGTTCTGAGGAAACTCACCAATTTCTTGTAACTGAGTACAAAAAGGATTGTATAAATTCATCTTCTTTGAAATGATGCATTCGGTGCATTAATATTGTTTGTTTTCCTCAGCTTGACCCGTGTGTTGGTTTGTAATATTCTTCGAAGTAAGGACTAAGAGAAATTCCAACCTTGTTTGTGGACGAACCTATCATTCTCTGCCGTAAGATAAAAACATTTTGTCTTTGGGGCAACGGGGTCAGAAGTTGTAATAATCTACAGAGCATTTTGTTCCTTAAGAACGAGGAGGCCTGAAGAACATTGTTTTCAACAAACTATCTCTTGCGTTGTGATAGCGAGTCTAACTTTGTATCAACATCATTTCAATGAAGCACGGAGTCCTGAAACAGCTAATGATCAGAGCCTTGAATTGAGCACGGGTCCTGAACAAAATTGATCAGAAAACCCTAAACTATCTTTAAGATATTAGATCATCAACCATACCATTCACACCGAATGGAGTTGGATTTTTCATTTTTTGCGATTAAAAGTAGCTCCAAATGGCAATGTTCTATAGTTGACTTTATGTTGAAATTGAACGAGAATGATCTGCCAATACATTCTCTCATGGGAGTGAGTGACTTTACTCAACTTAGAGATTTAGAAGATGCAACGAGATAAGCGTAAGTGATGAGCACGAGGCAAATTACGAATAGAGGTGAGATAATGATCGTGCCTTCTGGGTGGGTGATGTGTGGGTCGATTAGTTCTGATCATGTGACTTCTCTCAAAACTAAGATTTGAAGACACATCATCTATCTAAGTACGTCAGGATTGTATCGAGTATCTCTCTAATCACTTCATTGTCAATGTTATGATGTTCATAGAGAATCACAATCTCTCTTGATCTCATTCTACTCAATCGCACTTACCTATATATCTACGATACACTCTGCAAGGACACTTCAAGTTATACTCTGGAGAATGTTCTTCGAAGAGCTTCGAGGTATATGAGGACGTTGATATAATATGCGAGACGAAGTGTGTCAATTCTCACATCAAATGGTCTGTTCGATGCTAGTCTTATTTAAAACATGTTAATACTTTATAAGTACGGAACGTTAGGATCACACACCTGTAGCATTCATTCTCTTAAAAGGTAGCTTGCGAAGAACAGACGTACACTTCTATCTACGTCCACAAATTTACAAAATATTTGACAACGAGAGAGACCAGATTGGCACATCCTTTGGTTTGGTTGGGGGGGGAGCACGTTTCACGCAAATGAATATCCTAACGCAATGAGGGTTTGGGGGTTGGGGGATATAATTAAGATTTTTGGTGGGGAGGGTTTCGGTATTTGGTGGTATTTTTGAGAAATTGCTTTTTCATTTGCTTTCTTTTGCTTATTGTGAATTTCAAAATGGTTTTTGAATGTTGATTCTTGTTCTTTGAGGTCCAAAGTTAATCTGTTTGTGGGTCATAAGTTCATAAGGTTCTGTTTAAGTGCTTATTTTTAAGCTCAAAAGTGGTATTTTGTTAAGATTGCAAAATTTTCTCTAAGTGTTGAATTTGTGTGAACTAGCCTTTTCAATAAGCTTTTTAAATGCTTATTTGAATTTCAAACTCATTTTTCTTTGTTTCTTATTGTAGCTTTTTAGCCATGCTTTTTAGTGGTATAAGCCACTAAGCCATAAGGTTCCATTTCATAGCTTAAAAATAAGTTAGAAAATAGCCTTTTGGCTGTTTGGTTAACAGTTTTGCCAAAAAGATTATTTGCTTATTTAGGCTTATTTGCTTATTGCATTTGCTTAATTTAGGTCTAGTATAGCTTATTAGGTTAGTTTAAATCTATTTTAGCTTATTCCCTTGCTTAATTTAGGTCTAGTATAGCTTATTAGGTTAGTTTAAATCTATTTTAGCTTATTCCCTTCATTTTCGAGCTTATTTGAGCTTACTTGCCTTTAGTTTAATTTTTTTTAAGTTTTATAGCTTTTTAGTGAATTTACCATTCTAGCTTATTTTAGTTGCTTATTTTTGTTCAAATATACCTTTTAAGTATAGCTTATCATCTGTTTTAGCTTATTTCTCTTTTTGATTTGCTTATTTAGTGCTTAAATTGCAAACAGTTTTGCCATTTTATCACTTAGTATAGTTTAGCTTATTCTGTCACTTTATCAGCTTATTTTAGTGCTTATTTTTGGTTTATAAAAAAAAGTGGTTTTGTAAAAGTTGCTTATTTTTAAGCCCTCTAAAAAGTTGTAAAAAATGGTTTTTAAAAAAACGTTTGGGATTAGGGGAAGCCCTAGGTGAGCAGGGCTCGAACCCGGGACCTCTACCCACTCACCAAACGTTTTTACACAACACACACACTACCACTCGCCCTTGGGTCTTTTTCGGTTTATTCTTGCAACATTAATTATTTATACACGTTTAGGCCTTTTTAGCTTATAAGCCGTTTTAGCTTTTTCACAGCTTATTTAGATAAGCTGTTTCACCCAGCTTATTTTTATTAGATCCAGTATTGTTCAAGCTACTTTTGCTAATTTTTTTAGAATTTTTATAATTAGTTTAGTATTTTTAAACATTTAATTTCATTAAAATCGTTTTTAATTCATAAAAAATTATAAAAAAGTCAAAAAAATATAATTCTTTTTTAGAAAATTTTCTTTTATCAGATAGAACTTAGGAAAATTAGATTTGCTTTCGTAGGGTTAAAATTGCAAAATTTGATTTTTTAAAGAACGGGATTGAATCCCGTTCACGTTTTTCGTGTTTTTAAGCTTAAATCACTTTCGTTTTTGGTCTAGTTTCCTTAGTTCTTATCTTCTAGTTAATTAGGACTTATAAAAGTCAAAAAGATCATTTTAGGATTTAATTTTGATAATTTAGGGTTTTTAGGTCGCGTTTTTAGGATCCCCGTTTTGCGTTTTTAGTTTAAAATAGTTTTCCCTTAATTGTTTTTAAGTGTTTGCCTTAATTTTCCCGTAGTTTTAGAAAACCAATCTAAATCTTGTTCCATTCAAGCATCGATTATCAAAACGACTCTCGACTTTCAATTGCATTCCTCGTTGGGGATAACGACCCGGGAATCATAATTCCGGATATTCTACATTGAGATATTTTTTATTCTTTTTATATATTTATATATTTATTATATTTAATATATATAAAGGGTTGAGTGTCTCATTGTCAAATTTTGGTGCCGTTGCCGGGGAGGATTGTATACGATTGTCGTTGCGTTTGACAATTAGTGCTTGAAGATCCTTCCGTGTGAAGTTATTTTGCTTATTTTCTTATAAAAAAAATATATATATATACAAAAAGATTTTTCTTTTATTAGTATATATATAAGACAAAAAAAACAACCAAAAATTTAAAAAAATTGTCCATAAAAAGAAATAAAATTCACCATCAATCTAATACTTTCAACTGAAGTATTATCATTAATAAGTTCCCAAACTAAAGATCAAAGACTTGCCTTTTGTGTCACTTACGAGGTACGGTTCACCTTTGAAAGATAAACAAACTCTAAGAGGGGTATAAGGCGGGTCGTTCCAACGAACTACGACCCTAAAGGAGAAAAGGTTTTTAATAGCTTCGCGCTTTCCTACTCCTCCGCTCCTTTGTGTGTTTTTCTCTTTAAAGAGTTACCAAGAAGCGAGTTGATTATTAGGTTTAAGTGTCTTATCTCATTGTCCGTTATTAAAATAAATTGTGAATACATTGTTGAAAACCAAAAAATATACATATAAAAAAATATATAAAAAAAATTAGTATAAATTTTCTTTTTATATTTTAGTGCATGCGCACTCGTTCTCAATCCCGTAATTCTAACCGTTAACAACAACAAGTCCCATCGACTTTTGTTGAACCATTTAATCTTGTGGAACCAATTGAAAATCAAGCTCCTCCTGTAGTTACGATGGCCGATAATCGTACTATGGCGCAAATGCTCGAAGCACCCACCGAGGGTTACGAGGATGCCATCGTTGTTCCCGAGATCACCACCGAAAACTTTGAGCTTAAGCATGGTTTGCTTACTCTTGTTCAAAATAAATAATTTTTCGAACATGACAAAGAAGACCCTCATGCTCACATTCGTTATTTCAACAAGATCACTTCTACGATAAAGTTCCCAAACGTCCCGAGAACGTCGGTTAAGCTTATTCTTTTCCCATTTTCCCTCGAGGGTGCCGCCCGGATTTGGCTTAAAAAATAACCCCCTCGATCGATTCTTACATGGGATGATCTTGTTTCGAAATTCATAAACAAATTTTTCCCTTCTTCTAAAACAACAAATCTTCAAAATGAAATCACGTGATTTCAACAACAATTTGATAAAACCTTTTATGAGGCATGGGACCAATTCAACGATCTTCTTCGGGCATGCCCACATCATGGATTTTCAAAGTTACATCAACTCGATACTTTCTAGCCACTTTGGCAATCCCATAATCCCCTATTCATCAAGGGTAAATGATAAAGATTGAAGGGTTGAGATCAAAGGGCTTGGGCACCACTCAAATTTAATGGCCAAGATGAAAGACTTGAAGCACTCACACATGAAGCACAACTACCTTATGTCTCATACAAGAAACACACATCCTAGAACCTTCTTAGTCTTTATATAAATAGGACTCATTGTAAGCCCTTGGGTACTAAGTTTTTTTTAGTTAATTTGTCAGCTTATTTTACTTAATGTTTTTTAAATTCCTAGATTTGTAGACGTTTTAAGATTAATGAAAAAGTTTTAAGGTATTGTTTTTAAGATTCTGTGTTGATCACTTTACATAACCTGTTAAGCTTTTTTAAGCTATGATTCAGCTTATTGATCTAACCTAAGAGCTTCACTAAGCTTTTAGCTTCTTAATCCTTTGCTGGTACAAGTATAAAGCTTTTTAAATACTGTTTTATTCATAAAAATCCTAAAAATACAAAAAAAAGAATGCTCAAATGGACGAGAAGCCAAACCTGGATGGGCTTAATGGGGTTTTCACTAGCTTGTCTTTGACAAGCTAGAGCTTGTAGATAAGCTCTAAGAGCATTTGTATACCATGTTTTGAGCAAGGGTCTTGTAAGTTCTCATTTCCAAATTTTGCTTTTTTATTTACTGTTTTACTGCTTATTGTTGCTTATTGCCTGTTTTTATTTGCTTGTTTATGCTTATTAATGTTATTTAATGCTTATGTATGCCTTGTCATAGTTTAAAAATCATTTGTTTAAGTTTTCTTAAAATCTGTGTCATATTAGCTTATAAAAGTGCATAATCTATTCCAGCTTATTTGAGTGCTTAACTGTTGTTAAAATTTGCTTAATGATGTTTGTTTAACTTGTTCAATATCTAGTCTTGGCAATTTGTGGATTTAATCAGCCTTAATCAAGTTTTTATTTGAAAACTGTCATTTAAAGGGGTGTTTGGTTTAACTATTTTCATGGGTGAAAATAGGTCAAAAATGAGTTTTGACGCTTGAGTCATTTTAATTTAACATAAACTCATCCTAAAATCCAGTTTTAAGCTAACAAAATAAGCTAAAATCTATGGGGGACAGTTAATAAGGAGAGGGGAGTCCTAAATAAGCTAAGGTATCTAGAATAAGCCCTAAAATAAGCTGGGGATTACTTAAGCTATATTAACAGTTTATAAAAAAAACAGAAAAAGGGCTACTTTAAGCCTAGAATAAGCTAACTAAATAAGCTAACTAACTAAAATAAGCTGCTAATCCTAAGAGGTAAACCTATAAGCTATGTTTAAAAGCAATAAGAACCTAGGGCTTAGTATTAAATAAGCTAGAAAAATTAAGCTAAAGGGTGGTGTCTAGCACCAGGGGAGATGCAACAGTGAGCTAGGGGGCTTTTTAAGCTTATGCAATAAGCTCTGACAGGTAAATGGCTAGAAACAACAACAAAAAGCACAACAATAGTGTGCTTAAGCTGCATAAGCAGCTTGAGCCCTTAAGCTTGATTTGGCTTATTCTGATATATAGTGTGAAATTGGGGCTTACATAGAAAGAAATTTGGGTGTAGGTTCTTTGACTTTTACTTGAGTCAATTTATTATGACAGAACTAAGGTGTTTATTTGGCAGTTTATGACCTTAAATGACAACAACAAAGGTTTTGTATTTAAGCTGTGTAACAGCTTAAGCTTTTAGCACAAGGTAACTTATGAATTTTGCATGAAAAACAAATGACCTTAATAACTTATTTTTAAATTAAAACTTGTGGAGTTTTGTTTTAAAATGCTCTTAAATGAGCCTACACACTCAGCCAAGAATTGCTGAGTGCCTTTGACCCATGGTGGTGCTCAATTCGACCCATTTTAAGACTAAACCAAACACTCCCTTAATATATAAATTTGGATTTTTTAGCTTTTTTTTAAAAGAAATAAAGGGGTAAAACAAGTTTATAAGCTGAGCTTAACAACTTTTACACGTTTTTATATAAGTTTAAACAGATTTAAAGGCTTAAATAAGACTTTAAATTTTTGACAATGGCTATATCACAAAAACTCTTAACTTTTATTAAAACTGAAGATATTACAACATAAACTCTTGAAATTGAACTGAGTACAATAATTTAAAGCAGACTTAATTAAAATTAAACTAAAAAAGTAAAAACAGGGGTGTGGTGGTTTGGCCTAGAAACCATGGGAGAGGCTGGTTTGGGTTTTGGCGGTAAAGGGGTTCGAGTACCCTGGTGGTTGCAGGTTTAAAAGAAAAGAATGGGGAAGAGGCAACTTTGGCCCTCCATCTTTCTTTCTATTTTCATTTCTTATAAGCCGAAAAAAACAGTTATAAAAGAGTTTGGAAAGTGACAGATATGGTCCCTGTGGTTTTTATAACAAAAGAATAAAGAAAGGTTTGGGAAATTGCAAATTAGGTCCCTGCGCTTTATAAAGGAAAGTTTAAGTAAATTGCAAAACCAGCCCTTGTGTTTGGTTTTTTCTATTTTTCCTTTTAAAATAACTTTCAAACTTGGCAATTTTGGCCCTTTTCTTTATTTTTTTCATTTTTAATTATAAAACAAGGTTTTTAACATTTACATTTTTGGCCCTTGAGTTTTATAAAAAAAAGGTGTTTTGGGCTTGGGTTTTGTGATTGGGCTTTTTCAAGGCCCACTAAGGTAGGTGATGGGTTTTGTGTGTACAATGGCTGAGATTGGCTGTAACTGGGCTAAGATTGGGCCTTCAAAGTCTTCACAGTCTTTGTCAAATGCACACAAATGGGCTGCTGTAATTGATTGAGGCCCATTTGGTTTCACAGTCTTCTCAATTTACTATTGGGCTTTCCCGGCCCATCAGATGGGTCAAGATTGCATCTACAATAGTATTCTTCAGTTCCGGCTCGGTTTTGACTGCTATTCATAGTATTGGACTCTGACTTGGCATTTTTGGATTGGGCCTTTGATTTTTGCAAGTCTTTTCCATTCAATTGATCTCAGTTTTGTCATTTTGGCTTGGTTTTCTGTCTTTTTGTTGATATCCACTTCCTGCACAATACAAATGCAAAACAAACATATATTTGGCAGTTTTTGTCTGTTTTTGGTCATTTAAGCTCATTTTTGAAGGTAAAAGATATGTGTAATTAAGCACTTATCAGAAGGCGATTTAACAATAGTCCTTTAGAAGGCGATTTAACAATAGTCCTTTGGAAGGTGATTTAACAACTCCTTTGGAAGGGGATTTAACAAGTTCTTTGGAAGGCGATTTAAAAATAGTCCTTTAGAAGGCGATTTAACAATTCCTTTGGAAGGCGATTTAACAATAATTAATTATTGTTTTACGGTTTCTTCTTGATTTAGTAAAATCCTAAAAAAGTTTCATTTCTTTTCTTGGTTTAATCATAGAATTGTAAACTCCTATGAAATTTGAACTCCATAATCATAATCACAAATCACTAAAACGATCCTTATTTATCATTTCACATCACTTTTGCAATGTCGACTCAACAAGACATTTATGCTGCTAGTTCCGAAAACCACCCTCCTATGCTAAACAAAGAGAACTATGTTCCATGGTCCTCTCGTCTTCTTCGTTATGCTAAGAGTAGACCAAATGGAAAGTTAATCTACAATTCCATTATAAATGGTCCTTATGTCAGATAAATGATTCCTGAACCAGGTGATCAAAACCGTAAAGCTCCTGTGAATGAAACCCTTTAATGGGAGCAGACAGATGATTGAGCTTACTAATAAGAACTTAACCTGGTTGAAAGCCGAGGTTCAAGCATTCAGGACTATTCTTCTTGGTCTACCTGAAGCATCTATGTGCTGTTGATAGTTGGTGGAAACTGATCAAGAAATTGGTTACATGGTGTTCAACAAATGATTGAAAGGTTTGATGTTGGATATCAGGAGAAAAAGGCTTAAGTTGTTTAATGAACAGGAAAAGTTTACTTCTACTGATGGGGAATCGATTGAGTCTTACTATCATCGTTTCTCAAAGTTGATGAATGATGTCTAGAGACGCAACATTTTCCAGAAAAAGATCGCCAAATAATTCAAGTTCTTAAAAAATTACAACAAAATGAAGTCGACATTGTTTACCATTTTTCATCAAACAAGGACTTGCACCATAGCAGATTTACACTCAGTTGTATGATTTCTTGAAATACAATCAAAAGGAGGTAGATGATTTAAGAGCTGAACGACTTGCAAAAATACATGATCCTTTGGCACTCATGGCAAATTCCAAAAATCCTTTCAATTATCTAGTGTTTCACCCAAATCAACCATCACCAAGTACCTACATGCAACAACCACTTCCCAACAACAACAACTATAACCCACAACCATCATTCAACCAGAACTACATGCAACAACTAATGCCAAATCCTAAAGACATAACAGATCGCACAACTGCAATGAACATGGCACTTGTTCTAATGGCTAAGGCATTCAAACTAAACTACTGAACACCAACCAACAACAACCAAAGAATTTCATCAAACCCGCGCAATAGGCAGATTGTTCAACCGGGTATGAATATGAGGCAAGATAGACACATGCAGATGGTTAGAGGCAATGGTAGGAATCAATTTAGACAGTATGCTGGGCAGAATGTTGGGAATCAGAATGAGTATAATGCAGTACAGAATGTCAGGAATCCGGGTTTTTAGAATGCAGTTCAGAATCCGGGCATTCAGAATGTTGGAAATCAGAATGGGCTTATTGTTGTTTTGAGGATTGCTAATCAGAATCCGAATAGAGATGGTATGTATGTAGCTGCACGGGTAAGGTAATGCGATTGATTAGGAATAATGTTAATCAGATAAGGTGTTTAACTGCAGAAGGAATGGGTCATACTTGTAGGAACTGCATAGTCAGAACACTGAGAAGGGATGCTGCTTATCTTCAAATTCAGCTACTGATTGCTCAAAAGGAAGAAGTAGGGATCCAACTGATATCTTAACAGAATCTAATAAACTGGTTTTATTAAGTACAAAACAATATTTTGTATAGATTTAGGGTTAATCACAAAATGAAAAATGTTGTCCCAACTCTACCAACGGATCCACCAAATACATGAGCGGATCCAGCATATGGTGGATCCGTGAGTCGCACGGACCAGCTATTTGGGACAGATTTGAATTTCAAATTGTTGCCTATAAATAGCAACCTTAAGTTTTCCATTTTAGATAACTCTTGACAAATATTTTTACACACATCTTTTATCTTTTATATTCTTTGATCATTATACTTGTTAAATAAACCATTACAGGTGATCAACTCATTCCACTCTTTAGTAAAGAACACTTACGAAGACGTCAAGCTTCAAGTGTTAATAGTCTATTTGTGTCATCACGATTGTGATAATCATTCATCTTGTATATCTTGTGTTGTGTGTTGTGTATATCATATGTGTATGATAGGTTAGTATTTAGGCCATAAAATACATAGTGTGTTAGATTGGTTCTATCTCAAAGTAGAACTCGGTATTTAGCTTAGTACCGGAAAAAGTGTAAGCGACGTGTACGGTTTTCTCCGCCTAAAGGGAGCTTGTTGACATAGTGAAGATAACTCTCAAGTCGGGTACTTTGGGGAGAGTGTGGAGTTAGGCGAGAGGGAGCTACGTTGCTGAACCCACTATAAATCATTGTGTCATCGGTTTGATCTTTCTTATCTTTACTTGTTCATACTTCGTAGATTACTTATTTACTTATTGCATCGCTATCATATATACTTGTGTATATCTCTTGAGTTCAATACCGTCGACATCTAAGTTATATTAAAAACGGTTTAAAAGAAAAACTATCAACCCCTTCTTGTTTCTTTAATTGGTATCAGAGCCAAGCGCACCCTAGATCTTTAACGTATATGTAATTAAAGCTTGAATCGATCTATAGGGATTTGGATATAAACTATCTAGGGATGGCACAATCTATGCAAAGACCACCACTTTTTGAAAGTGATTGTTTTATATATTGGAAAAATAGATTTGAAACTTATGTGAAAGCAAAAGATTTAGATCTTTGCCATATTATCTTGAATGGTGATTTTCCACTGCTTGCCAAAAATGATTTGTTACCAAATTTTAGATGGTTGTTTCCTTTTGAAGAACAAGCCCAATGATCTTAAAAAGAAAAATTGCTAAAATATAATGAAGCTAAGTGGTTCTTTATAATGCTTTACATAAAAGGGATTACTGAAAGAATTTTTTATGTGTTAAAACGGCTAAAGATATTTGGCAATCATGTTAATCAACATCAAGGTATAGCAAGTAAAGGATAATAAATTGATCTCTTGTTCAAAAATATGCACAATGTTACTATCCTTAGTAAGAAAATCTATTAATAGCGGTTTTGCTAGATTTAACAACGATTATTCTCTAGTCTAAAGCTCTTGATGAAGGTTCTCTAGCAAGAACCTATGTTAGGAAGTTTCTTATGCTTATACATCTAAATGGTGAGCTAAAGGGTCATGGACGATTTGAAGATTTGAAAGATTTGTCATCACTAGCTCTAGGCGAGCTTATCGACAATCTAAAAGTACATGAAGTAGTCATGGAAAAGGATTCCGAAATTTATAAAGGCAAAAAGGAAAGAGTTAATTCCATTGCCTTGAAAGCTAATAAATGTTTTATTTATCACATTAATTGGTTTTTTAAAGGATTGTTATGTGTGTCTTAAACCTATGACTCTCACCAACTTTATGTTGACGTTTAAGCATCATTTTCAGGTGAGCACCATGGGAATAAGATAGAGAGAAGTGGCTAGAAAGAGACCATAGGATGTTATGGAGTTTATTGCTTTTTTTTCTTGAATTTTGCAGTGTTTGGATTATGGATAATTTGTTGCATGTTTTATGTTGGCGAGAACTTTCGTTTCATCAATAAAGCCGCCTTTTGGATGTGGATTAGTTTTATGGGTATTGTTATGACATTTTGTGTCTATACTTTGCTAATTTATTGCATGTAGAATTCTCTTTATAGACGCCATTGTGTTGTGATGATATCCATGATGTTACGCCTCGCGTTTCTGCCTTGGCTGGGTGTGACAGCAAGTGTTTTGTTTTAAATACTAAAGACTATCTAACCAAGTTTGACCCAAAGTCATACGAATGTGTTTTTTTAGGATATTCTCAAAATAGTAAAGCCTATATAATATTAAATAAACATAGAACGAAAGTTGAAGAATCACTTAATGTGACATTCGATGAAAGTCCCTCCTCCTACCAAATATCACCATTGGTTGATGATGATGTTGTGAAGAAGAACTATTAGAAATATATTCTAAAGTAGTAATAATTTAAAATGAGAAGTGAGTGGACAGAATAGTGACAAAGTCATTAACATTAAAGGTCCAAGAATTCATTCATAGTCAAGTCATAGGAAATCTTATCAAAGAACCCTAAGATTCTCAAGCCAAAATCCATGTATTTCTTTTGTTTTATATATACCATAGGTACCTTATTGTCAATGAGGCATTAAAAGATGAAAGTTGGGTTATAGCTATGCAAGAAGAACTAAATCAATTTGTAGCCAATGATGTTTGGGATTTAGTCCCTTTATCGTTGAGTCAATCCATCATAGGAACAAAATGGGTCTTTAGAAATAAATTACATAAAAATGGTATAGTGTCTAGAAATAAGGCTAGATTAGTGGCACAAGGATATAATCAACAAGAAGGTATAGATTATGATGAGACATACGCTCCGGTAGCTAGGTTAGAATCAATTAGAATACTCCTTGCTATTGCTTGTGCAAACAATTTTAAACTATACCAAATGGATGTAAAAAGTGCTTTTCTAAATGGTTTTATAAACGAAGAGGTTTACATTGCTTAACCTCCGAGGTTCATTGACTTTCAAAAACCAAACTATGTTTATAAACCTAAAAAGGCTTTGTATGGTCTTAAGCAAGCTCCTAAGGCTTGGTATTAACAAAAGAATTTTGATAAAAACAGGTATTCAATGGGAATGGTCGATAATACACTTTTTACTAAGAAATCAAAGTCACATCTTATCATTGTTCAAATATATGTCGACGACATTATATTTGGTTCCACGAGTCAAAACTTGTGTGATGATTTTGCAAAAATCATGCACGACGAGTTTGAGATGAGTATGATGGGGGAGTTGAACTTCTTCTTAAGTTTCAATAAAAAAATGGAAGACGGAAGATTTTTCAATCATCAAGTACATCAGGAGGTGTTACAGAAGTTTGGGTTGGAAGATTCCAAACCCAACCAGAGCCGATGTCACGGAGATCAAGCTCACTAAGGACGATGAATCCGATCCGTGGAATAGTCTAATATCGAGGTTAGGATGGCTGTAGTTTACGTTATTTAACCGCAAGTTGGGCCCGATATTTTGTTTAGTGTTTGCTTATGTGCACATTTCAAAAAAAATCTAATGACTACCACTTAGAAGGCGTTAAGTATATATTCTATTTAGGTATGTTAAGGATACACACTTAAGATTATGGTATTCACAAGGAAATCGGATAGAACTATAGTTTATTTATGCTGGACTGCGACACGTGGCGATTACGTTGATCGTAAAAGTACTAGCTGGTGTTTGTACGTTCTGGGATGTTGTTTTGACATTTGGTTTGCTATGAAACAAACGGCCCTTGTTATCTTCCCCACCGAAGCCGAATACGTCTCCGACGGGAAGGACTATGTCAACAAGCACTAGGATGAAAACAAGGCTTCTCATCGACTCATGACATAACGCCTCGACGAAGTTTCAATTATATGCGACTACATAAAGGCCCATCGAATTAAGTTTAAACAAAACCACCGTACAAATACTTGTAGAACTATAACATATAGAATCCGTCACCACTTTCTACGCGATAATGTCCAAAAGTGGCAACTTTTCTATCGAGAAGTTGTCAATCCGAGGATAATATAGCCCGATATATTACTAAGCCTTTTTAAAACGTAAGTATTAATTATTTTAAATTAGGATTAGGGATGATGGAACTTATCATGGATAGTGATTCTCCTCTTCTTAAATAATCGTAACGACAATTTTAATGTAAAGTAATTAATGATTATTCAAAAGATGTTAATTCTCATTACAAGTTCCAATTACAAAACTTCCGATCATGAACATAATCGAGATTAGAATTTTACTAGATAAAGAAAATATCAATAAAATAACCATAGATATTTTCAACATCTACATGTATAGTCAATACATGAAATTACAAAATCGATTGAAAAATACAAAAAGAACAATCATCAAATTACAACTCACACTTGTGTTGACGATGTTTTGTTAAGTCGAAATGTTCATAAATGATTGTGTTATTAGTAATGGTCAAACTATGCTAAAAGTTAACACACTTCTAGTAGGATAGACTACGTTGAAATTCCATCAGGAAATTCACGACAAGTTGCACGGTTCACTCAAAACTTGGATGTCGACTCTGAAAATCATATCACATACTCCTAATGGTAAATCTAACATACTTCAATTGCCAAAACACAACATCTTATCTCAATTTACTCAAAAATCAACTTTGTTCATATTTTTGGACACCTGCAGATCACGGATCTATATTAGGGAGATCCATCCTCGTTTTGGTAGATCCGTAAGTCTCAGAACGCAGGTAAATACCAGTTTTTAAACAAATTGGGACCATAAATACTATTATCCAAACACACCCACGAACCAAAACACTCAAACCCTCCATACTAAATCATAATTATAAGCAATTGGAGCAATTAATCGCAAAGAGTATCAACAAATCATCAATCTAAGACTACTATTGTAAGTGATTTCATCTTATTTTCTTCATAATTTTATGTCCAGGATTTTGATTTTACACAAATCAAATAATTTGGGGGATTTTAACTTTTCAAGCAAATTTTTGTACAATTAGAACTAAGATATAGTCAATTGTTATACAAATAATGTCTAAAACGTTATTTATTTTTCGACCTATATGTTTTGATAATAACAAATGTAAAAATGTTTCGATTAAATTAAACGTTTCCAAATTATTAATCGTAAAAATTCACATTTCTAAGATTAGTAACCACTTAAGGTTATTAACAAAACAAATCATTAGCATTGTTAGTGATAAGAAAAATATTTTTCTCTTATCCATCACATTTTTACAAAAGAATTTCACAAAATTAATTATACAAAATATTTTCTGATTAAAAGAAAAGTTTTATTAAAAACTTAAAATTTGAAATTCAAATTTCTCCCCTAAAATGGAAGGATCCATACCAGATACAACCTTCCTCACAAAAAGACAAAAAAGGGAGCGTAGTCTACTAGGCAGCCCCCTTATAGGCCTGACGGCCCCCTTATATATCTGGGACCGTCGGGACCACCCTAGTGACCGTTGGATTTTTCCTGCCTATAAATACTGCTTCATTCCTTGCAGAAAATCAGACCTCTTTGCATGAAATTTTCAGATAACTTTCTCTCTCTAAAAATCTTCTTTCTCTCTCTAAATCTCTTGATCACTAACATTCTTAGATCTTGTTTCAAGTGATCTAATCTTTTCTTCTCGTCTCTTTTTCTTCAGATTTCAAGTGCAAGAGAGAACATTCGTATTCGCAAGAATCGAATTGTTATTTAGTGAATCTCCTCTCTTCTTTATGTACAAATCTCGATATTGTAATTATCTTGTGTAATTATGTGATTCAGATATTGTGTAAATCCGATGGTGTAGATCTAGTGATTGTGCAGTGATTGTGAAGTGATAGATTGGTTTTAGCTAAGATTAGGACTCGACATTTAGCTTAGTTTGGAAAATAACGTATGCGACGATGTAATATGGTTTTCTCCGCATGAATGGAGACTTGTTGACATAGTGATTCTCGTGTAGGATTACTCGAGGAGTGGAAGTAGGGTTTGACAGAAGAACTTGTAGCCCGAACCCACATAAAAATCTTGTTGTCTTGTTTTGATTGTTTCCTTTCTTTATCTCTTTATTTTTTGTTGTGATTGTTATTCACTATTTAGTCTAGTTATTTACTTTGTTGTGATTCATTATTGTTGGTTGGTTAAACATACTACTCGGAATCCTAGTAATTTTTGAAAGCAAACTTTAAAACGTCAAAAGAACCTGTAACGATTAAACCCCCCCCCCCCCCCCTTTCTAGTTTCCACAATTAGTATCAGAGGCCAACTTCATCTATATTTTTAAAAATTATACTATAGAATTAAGCTTGGAATCGATCTATGATTCCGAAAATATGTGTAGAAGGGCAATCTGATGCAAGAACACCACTTTTTTGAAATGATAGTTTTATTTATTGGAAAAACGAGATTCGGAAACATTATGTTTAAAATCAAAAGATCTAGATCTTTGCAAAGTTTATTACAACGATGATTTTCAACTATTGAAACAAAATCCGGAAACCAATAATTAAATGAGGTTTTTTATCCTTTTGAAAAACAAAATGATGATCTTAAAAAGAGACTTGCGAAAAATAACGAAGCTAAAATGGTTATTTATAATGTTTTGCCTAGAAAAGAATATGAAAGAATTTTCATGTGTAATACGGCAAAATAAATTTGGAAAACATTGTTAATCACCTACCAAGGTATTAGTCAAGTCAAAGATAATAAGATCGACCTTTTGGTTCAACAATATGAACAATTCATCATTTCCGAAAACGAAAATCTTATAGATAGTGCTTTTGCTAGATTTAATACTATTATTACTAGTCTAAAAGGAATCTTAATGACAAGTTAGCAAGACTATGTTTTGGAAGTTTCTTAGGGATCTACATTATAAAATAGAGGAGAGCAAAAGGTCTCGGAGAGTGTAAGAGTTGAAAGACTTAATGTCACTATCTCTTAATGAACTTATCGAGAACCTCAAAGTTTACGAAATGATCATTACGAAAGATTCTGAAATAGTCAAAGCAAAAGTAGAAAGGAAATCTCTTGCTTTAAAGGCTAGAAAAGAATCTAGTGATGAAGAGTTTACGAACTTCGGAAGTGTGGAAAGACGGAAAAGAGGACGCCATGGCAGGTAAATGAGACTTATGGAAGTTCTTCAAAAGAAGAGAAAGATTCGTGAGACAACCTCGAAATGACAAAAAGATATTCCAAAGAAGCCGAGATGACAAAAACGGTAAAAGTGATAGAAAATGCTTTAGATGCGGCGACTCGAATCATCTTATTGGAGAATGTCCAAAGCCACCGAAAGATAAGAACCAAAAAGCTTTTGTCGGAGGTTCTTGGAGTGATAGCGGTGAAGAAGATGACGAGAAGATATAATAACGAAAGTGTCGTTGCTCAAGCATCAAGTGAGGGAGATGAGTTCCGATTCCTTCTTACTTTAGTGATGAAAACTCTAATAGATGATTTAGTTATTAGATATACTGTGCAAAATGAGTTTAAAGTAAACACTAAAAACAAAGATTAAAAGCCGCACTAGAATAGTTTAGAAATGAAATTAGTCATTCTAAAAGAAAAGTTATCTACACTCGAGAAAAAAAAACAAGGAAGTTGATCCCGAATGTGATTAAAATGTCAATATACTTTAAAATTGAAATGAAAAGCTTAAAGAGGAAGCTCTTAAACTAACCAAGTTTGAAAAGAGCACACATTGTTTAAATGAAATGCTAAATGATCAAAAACCCTCCGGAGAAAAGTTAGGTTTGGGGTTTAATTCATTTGAAGCATCATCTAGTAGAACTAAAGAAATAAAATTGTGAAAGCCAGAAAAAGCGTCCTCTATGGAGGTCCATTAAATCATGGGCAGCCCCTTAATGTAGTAGGCGGCCCCAAAGCAAATAAGGGTATCGCCACAGGAACTACCGCCTGATTTGAGAAAATGTGTCTTTCAAAAATCTATTTTGGCTCTTACACCAAAACATATAATGGTAAACAAAGTTAAAGTTCCAGTTGCTAGTGATAATGAAGTTAAACATTTTTATCAAGACATATCAAAACCCCGGAGTTGGATTTTCAAAACTAATTTGTAGATCAAAAAAACTCCACCCTCCTAGAAGAGTCACAAATAATTATTATTCATCCTAAACACGCAACCATTAAAGAATCGTTGCGTTCGACAAATCAAACCTCGTGGTTTTCCCATAAACTTGGAAACAAACTTCCCACGTCAAAGAGAGATAGGAGATATAGAGAGGGAAATGTTGTCTCTTGTTCACATCCTAACCAATTGCATCAAATGCAAGGGATGTTTTTTTAGCACTAACGGACTTTGGGACCTCTATAAGATAATGGGGACCAAATGTTTAAGGTGTTGCTATATAAATAAGATATGTTTTAGGAGTTCGACTTGAACCCAATGAGTGAATAAAGGATATCGGAATGCTCCAAACACATGTACGGGTAACCAAGAAAAGCTTTCTCAGTACAAGGCATACAATGGAGGTAATGTAATTTTTGGGTAGTATCTTGCTGTAACATTCATTGGCAAAGGTATGATTTCGAATGACTCTCTCAAAATAGATAATGTAGAACATGTAGATAATTTAAGATTTAACTTGTTAAGTATAGGACAAATATGTGATAATAAGTGATAGGAGCAAATTGTTCTGTATGAACATGATGTAGGTGAAATCACTAAGGATGGTAAAGTCATAGGTAGAGGTATTAGGAAGAAAGGCTTATACGTGATAAAATTAGGAAATAGGCCGAAAGACAAAATTTGTCTTGCAACAATTGATGAAAATTCTACGTTGTGGCATAGGAGATTAGGTCACGCAAATATGCGTCTCATTCAATCATTAGCATCTAAGGAATTAGTTAGAAACTTACCTAAGCTTAAGTTTGATCAACACTTCTGTGATGCTTGCAAAATTGGAAAGCAAGCTCACGCTATTCATAAAGCTAAGAATATAGTCTCAATGACTACATACTTAGAACTCCTTCATACGGTCCATCCGCCGTACGGAGTTACGGAGGAAACCTTTACACCTTGGTAATAGTAGACGACTATTCTAGGTACACTTGGACAAGATTCCTTAAAACCAAAAAGGAAGCCTTTGAACAATTTGAAATATTTAGTAAGAGAATACAAAACCAATTAGGATGTTCTATATTGTCAATTAGGACAGACCACGGAAGGGAATTTGATAATGAAGTGCAATTTGGAGAATTTGTAATGCCAATGGTATTACACATAACTTCTCGACTCCATGCACTCCATAATCAAATGGGGTGGTAGAAAGGAAAAACAGGACACTACAAGAAATGAGTAGAACCATGTTGAATAAACAATCGTTACTACAAAATTTTTGGTGTAACGCCGTAGACACTTCAACCTACATCCTAAACCGAATCCTAATTAGAGTCATATTAGGAAAAACACCTTATGAACTCTTGAGAGGTAGGAAACCTACTCTTGATTATTTTAGAGTGTTTAGAATCAATTGCTTCATTTTAAACACCAAAGACTACCGTACTAAGTTTGACCCAAAGTCATACGAAGGTGCCTTTTAAAGTTATTCCCAAAATAGCAAAGCCTACATCATTCTTAACAAACACACCATGAAAATCAAAGAATCACTCAACGTGACATTCGATGAAACTCATCCACCATCTAAGACATCACCCTTGGTGGATGATGACTTAGAGGAAGAAGAAGCAATTAAGGTTACCGAAAAGAAAAAACCTAGAAAATGACATTGAGGATAAAACTTTAGAAATTGACGAAGTAGTCAATATTAAGGAATCTAGGAACCATACATTAGAAAATGTCATATGAAACCTTAACCAAAGAGCCCTTAGGTCTCAAGCCTAAAACTAAAGTAACTTCTTTTGTTTTATATCTACTATAGAACCTAAGAATGTGAATGAAGCCTTAAAGGATAAAAGTTAGATAATCGCTATGCAAGAAGAATTAAATCAATTCATTGCAAACGATGTTTGGGAGTTAGTACCACAACCTAAGAATATGACAATCATAGGAACCAAGTGGGTGTATAGGAATAAGTTAGACGAGAACGGCATTGTTTCTTGAAATAAGGCTAGATTAGTCGCACAAGGTTATAATCAACAAGAGGGCATCGATTATGATGAAACTTATGCCCCAGTTGCTAGGTTAGAGTCTATTAGGATATTGCTAGCTTATGCTTGTGCCTTAGATTTTAAGATATTCCAAATAGACGTAAAAACTGCATTCCTGAACGGTTTTATCAATGACGAGGTATACGTGGCACAACCTCCGGGATTCATTGACTTCGAAAAACCGGATCATGTTTATAAACTCAAGAAAGCTTTATATGGTCTTAAACAAGAACCCAAAACTTGGTATGATATATTAAAAGCTTTTCTTATTAAACATGAGTACAAAATGGGAATGGTAGAACACACTTATTACTAAGAAGAAAAGTTCAAATCTCATCATCGTTCAAATATATGTCGACGACATTATATTCAGTTCGACTTGTTAAGACATGTGTGATGAATTTGCCAAAATCATGCATGACGAGTTTGAGATGAGCATGATGAGTGAACTTCACTTCTTCCTTGGATTACAAATAAAATAAATGGATGAAGGTATTTTCTTTAATCAATTTAAATATATTCTTCAAATTGGTTCTTTGATATGAGTATACCCGGATTTAAATACCTTGTCCTCGTTATCGGTTGAAGGCAATGGCTTCAACCCGGAAAATTAATAACAATAAAAAAAAAAATAAAAAAATATAAAAATTCATCATAGAAAAATGAGTCACACTCGAGAAAGGAAGAAATTTCTTGATGAGGTGGGATCAAGTTCATCAATCAAGGATTTTAGGAATATTTGATTTTCTATTCCTTGGAGTCAATAGGACTCATATCCTAAATATGTATTATCATTTAACGAGTCTCAATGATCAAAGTTCATCATTATAATCATCCCATAATGGTGGGGATGAGTAATCAAGAGCATGTTCATCGGTGAACATCTCAGAAATGGTATCAACAAGATTGTCATCAGGAGAATTTTTATCAATCGAATCTTCGAGAATATAATCCATTTCCTTGATAGGATCATGGTTAAGCAAATACTCTATTTCTCGAAGATCGGATTCGGCATCAAAGGGAAGGTAATCAATTCCTAGTGGACATGTGATAAGAGCCGAGTTCATCGGCGAACTCCTCAAGAGAATAGTCGCTAGTCTCAGAAATCGGGAGACTAGGTGAAGAAGAAGTGGTACTGCCACTTAAAGAATTATGAAAAGGAGGGAGAGGAGATGAAGGATTACTATTTCCCAGTGGAAACGAATCACTTGCGAGATAAGCTTTGAATTCTTCCCAAATTAAATCACTTTATTCGATAGAATTAATTGTGGGGGAAGAAGAAGACTTGGTCACGGGTTCCGAAATTGGAGTAGGATTGCCACTCAATGGATTATCATGATATGGAGGGAGATCTTTGGTTTTATCAAGATTTAGCAAGTTCTCAATAATGTCTCCCTCCGGATCAAAGATATCATCATTAACTTCTGGTGAAGTTAAGTCGGTATGAGAAGTGAGAGAAGAAGTGGGATTGCCACTTGGATGATTTGTTGCAAACAAATCTTCAAGAATTTCCTCATGTGAAACATTATAGACATCAATTATGTAGATTGATTCTTGATGAGGTTGGGTTGAATAGCTTGAAGTGTCATGTTTCACTATTAAGGTTAATTCTTTCATACCGTCAAGGAGAATCATTTCTTTCCATGAACGTCGATCAAAGCACGAGCGGTCCGTAAGAAAGGTCTTCCCAAGATGAGGAGGACTCGCGGATCGCTCTCATAATCAACAATGACAAAATCAACGGGGAATGTGAACTTTTCAACCGGAACAAAGACATCTCTTGCAATTCCAACCGGAGTGCAAATCTCCCGGTTAGCAAGTTCAAGGGTCATTTGGGTGGAAATAAGCTCAGGTAAACCTAACTTTTTCCACACCGAAGTGTGGCATCAAGTTGATGCATCACATAGATCGGCTAAGCTTTGCACTTGAGATCACTAAAACTAAACGAAATGAGAAATTTCCTAGGGTCTCCTAGTTTTTCGGGTAACTTCTTTAGGATAACCGCTGAGCAATTTTCATTAAGGGGTGTATTTGCCAGCTCTAAAAGTTTCTCCTTATTGGAAAGGAGACTTTTAAGTATCTTTTGGTATTTCAGGATTAGAATTAAAGCATCAGCAAGAATTATATTGATATGAAGTTGTTTAAACATTTGCCAAAATTTATGAATTTGGACTTCATCTTTTTCTTTTTGTTTCTCTTGGTTCTTTCTTGAAGGATAAGGATATGAGGATGAACGAGGATCCCTTTGGTGAGCCACCTAATTTATTTGAGAAGGAGTTTAGCTTTTTGGATCGGAGAGGAGGTGCGGACCTCGATGGTAAACTCACTATGTCTCTCGGGGCTGTTAACAGTCTCCCTACACGTTCATCCTCCTCCGGATTAATGAATGGAGGAGGAATAGGAACGGAAGGTCCATCAAGAACAAGACCACTTCGGGTGGTGATGGCTTTCAATTCACCTTTCGGGTTAGCAATGGTGTTGCTAGGGAGAGATCCCGAACCCGAGGTAGAAGCGGTGTTCATTTGGAAAAAGCTAGTCATCATGTTCTTAAGCTCATTGGTTTGATTTGACATTGAAGCTTGAATCGAAGTTTTCATTTCATTTCTTAACTCATTATTCACATTGTTAATTTGAGCTTGCATGGATTTTATATTAACCTCATTTATCTTCTTAATTTTCTCCAACTCACTTAAAGGAACGACTTGATTTTGTTGAATTGGAGCTTGTTAAGATGTATCTTGATTGAAATTGTTTCCTCGATTATATCCTTGAGGTTGGCTAAACCGATTTTGTTTATTTTGCACATTTGGCTGAGCAAAACCCGGTGGTCGAATTTGATTAGCCACACTCGAAGGACGATAGCCGAAATTACCCTGATTGTAGTTAACCACGGCTGTTGAAACGTATCCTTGAATATTATCCCAGAAAGTGTTGCCATCGGCGGCGAGACACTGATAATAAGGATGAGCACCACCGCAAGTATCACAAATTTCCTCAACGGCTTTTACGGAAGCTGGAGGTGGGGTTGCTTGGAATTGTTTGAGAATAGCGGTCATGGTGGTAGTCACATCACTTGTTTGCTGATTTAATGCATGAGTAAGTTTGGCTATCTCGGAGGAAGAAGAAGAATTAACATCACTTGATTTCATTTGAGAAACAATTGATTTGTTTCGTGAATTGCGGACCTTGGATTTGTTTTCGATAATCGTCAACACATCTTGAGTACGTCTTTCCAAAAGATTGCCACCGGTGGCAGAATTCAAAAAATCTTAGTCGGCTAGGTTTAAGGCATTGTAGAAGGTATCAAGTTGATGCAATTCGGTAAAACCATGATGAGGGCATGCACAAAGGAGATCCTTGTAACTGTCCCATGCCTCATGAAACGATTCATCAATACGTTGTTGAAAGTTGGAAATTTCATTTCGGATATTTGTCGTTCTTGAGAGAGGAAAGAATTCATTGATGAATTTAGAAACAAGATCTTCCCAAGTGAGAATAGAATGAGGGGGTTCTTTTTCGAGCCAACGACGGGCTGCCCCCGCAAAAAAGAATGGAAAAAAGCATAAGTTTAATTGCTGAATTAGGTACATCCTTGTATTTTATTATGGAAGTTATTTTGTTAAACCAACGAATGTGATCATGAGGATTGTCTTTCTCAAGCCCGAAGAATTGGTCCGAAGTCATCATATTAATGAGACTATGTTTGAGCTCGAAATGCTCAGTGAGAATTGGTGGAACCACAATTGCCTTTGGATAACCCTCGGTGGGTGCACGGAGCAATTTCGCCATAGTACGTTGATCGGCCATCGTATCTAAGGGAGATTGTTTAAGAGAAAAAGGTTGCTTTGAATGTCTACGGTTACGACGTTTCGGATTTGAAGTAGTTGGATTGGGAGAAGATTCACCAACTAGATTCGAAGAAGAGCAAGTGCGCATGCACTAAGCAAAAGAAATCAAAAATTAAAATATTTTTGGTTTCGATTGGTCAAGAGTTCACGGTTGCTCTCTAAATTACGCACAAGGAAGCAGAAGAGCTGGTCATCGCGAAGCTAGTTAAAAACCATTCTCCTTTTGGGTCGAAGTTCGTTGGATTGACCTGCCTTATACCCCCCTTATAGTTTGCAACTCAAAGGTGAGCCGATTTAACAATTAACCTCACGGATTGTTTTGTTGCTTTTCAATTTTTTTGATACTTTCAATACTTTAGGAAAAGTATTGTTGGTATTTTAATTTTTATAATAAGAAGAAAATATTCACAAAAGGAAAATGATAACTTCACGAGGAAGGGTCTTCAAACACTAATCTTCAAACGAAACACGATAATCGTAACACACCTCCCTGGCAGCGGCGCCAAAAATTGATTACCACTTAATATATATAAATATAATATAATATAAATATATAATAAGATAATATCAATTATAGAAGAGTAAGAATTTCGTAAGGCTTTTTAAAAGGATAATTACTTTTAACCAAAGTAAAACCCTCAAAAACCTTCCCGGGTCGTTTCCCGACGAGGCGTGAATAGAGAATCGAGATTAAGTTCGTGATCGCGCGTTTGAATGGTCAATATATGATTTGGATTCTATTTCTATAATTAATATGCAAAAACAAGAACAGGCAAACTAAAAACGAAAGCAATTAAAACCTAAACACGAAAAACGTTAACGGAATTCAAATCCCGTTCTTAAAAAAACTAAATCCTACAATTTTAACCCTACAAATGCAAATTTAATTTTTAACAATCCTAAATGATAAAAGAAAATTTAAAAAAAAAGAATTATATTTTTTTGACTTTTATTTAATTTATTATGAATTAAAAACAGATTTAATCTAAAAAATTAATAAAAAGTACTAAACGAATTTGGAAAATTCTGAAAAAATTATGAAAAGTACTTTGAAGAATGCTTAATCTAGGAAAAATAAAATGGGCAAGCCAGCTTATTGAAATAAGCTGGAAATAAGCAAAAAGGGGCTGAATACTAAAAAGCTAAAAAGGGTATAAAGATTAAATAAGGTGAATGGCTAACAGATAGCCCTACTGGTGCTGATGGTTAGAGTGTGTGTGTTAAATGTGTTGGGTGTGCAAAGGGGAGGTCACAGGTTCGACCCCTGTGACCTCTCTTTTTTGGAAAACATTTTTTTTCTCTTTTTTAAAAAAAACTTTTAAAATAAGCTAATGTGACAAACTTTAAAAAAGCAACTTTTTATAAAACTCGAAAATAAGCTAGAAATAAGCAAAAGAAAAGTGACAGATTAAGCTTTTTTAACTAAGTCTAAAATGCTAAACTGTTGGGCTTATTTAGGACTCAAAAAGCAACATAAGAACCAATAAGCTTAAAAATAAATCTATACTAAGACTAAATAAGCACCAAGGTCTTAAAATAAGCAACTAGAATAAGCTAGAAAGCACTTAAAAAGCTAAAAGATCAGAAGACTTAATCAAAGAGATTTCAAGCTAAAATACTACTTTTAAGCTAAATTTTAATACCTAATAAGCAAAAGAAATAAGCTATAAAGTGAAAACAAGTTGAGTTTGGACACTAATAAGCACATAAAAGCAAAAATTAAGCAAACAAGAAAAAGGAATAAGCTAGAAAAGCAATGATGAAATAGGTCAGTATATGCTGATAAAAATCAGTATGTACTGACTCTTGTCTTGGAAAATTGCTACTTTTAGCCTTAAAATTAAGCTAGAATAAGCTGTTGTAATCCTAAAATAAGCTAAAACAGATTGAGCTTTTACACTAATGAGCTTATGCTATAAAATTCAAATTCTAAAAACATTTTAACTTATCTAAAATTTGAAATTGAAAAAGGGCTTTTAACTTTTGAAAAATGACTTAATACCTTAGACAGTTTTGACTAAAAATACAATTGAAACGTGCACACTTGAACTACTTAAACCTACTGCATATTAAACACTAAAACAACACTAAACCAACACTTGAAAACTGATTTTAAAGTCCCTAACAAATAAGCTTATTCAAAACTGTTTTTATGCCACAGATTCACACAACTTTTAGAGAAAACCATAAAACTCTCATTTAAACTTTAAAACTTTTTAAAAACTGATTAAAATGACTAAAATGAGCTTGTTAAAGTTGGCAAAGTGACCCAAAGTGGTTTTACACCAATTTGACCCATTTTGTACCTTAAACCAAACACCCCTTTAAGTTTCTCATTTTTATTTTAAGCTTGGTTTTCAAAGATTTAAGTAGGGGTTTTTAAAGGCAGATGATAAACAAGCAATATCAAGCAATTTTTAGCAATAGGAGCTCAAAAATAAGCACTTAAGATAAGCAGTTAAAAGCTAAAATTGACAGTTTTAAAGAAAAACTTAAGCAAATGACATATAAGCAATGAACAATGACAAATAAGCAATAAGCAACAATAAGCAGTACAGAAACAGTAAATAAGTAAATAATCAGTTTTAAGCTAAAAATGAAAATGAGAGTGTACCTTAGTCCATTGCTTAAACAAGGACAGAAATGCTCAAAAAAGCTTTTCTACAAGCTCTAGCTTGTATAAAAACAAGCTAGTAAACCCATAAGCTCTTCCCTTGTAAGCTTATCATCCAAGTTA